>BSSO01005462.1:0-13106 GCA_030267885.1 Mesembryanthemum crystallinum | reverse complement strand
TATTATTCACTAGTGTCATGGTATGTAGCTACCCGCTAGTGGACTCTCTTATTTCTCTAAAGACGACACTTCTATGTGTATTTGATTATCACTAATGGGATTATCCTAAATGAACCCTTCTATGTGTAAATGATTTTGATTCTCTTGGAGATTATTCCAAAACTTTTCTCTATTTGATTACTTGCTACATGTGCGTTGAAAATGAATTTCAAAATAAATAAAACCTCTTTCAAGAGCGTGTTTTATGTATTTTATGGAGTTTGGATGCCTTGCTCATTTTGTACTGATTTTATGAATTTCTGTTTTCCCTATGTGGTTGGAATGCTCTTGTTCCAGGTTGATCGAGTTATGGAGCGTCATTGCTTTGCGCTAGTCGAGGGATATACTAGCGGGTTTTATTAAGACAATTGGATAGTGTTTTGGATAATGGTTTGATGTCCAAGTTTTGTGAGGCCTTTGTAATAAGTTTAGTACTCTGGTTAATTATGGATTTCGCTTAATTTTCATTTATAGACAAGATGGTTTGTTTAGTAATTGTGTTTGCTCATTGTATTAGCCTTAACATTCGACCTTCGGGTTGGATGTGGCGGTCTACGCCTCGGATTCATTAGTCGTCTTTCCTAAATTCGGGATTAGTGAGTTCGGGGTGTGACAAGTAGTCGATCTGATTCCTTTATGACACACTCTTCTACGTTAAGTAGGTCAATTTGAGTTTGTAGGGCAAACTAAAAAGTAATATCACATTGAACCGTTTTGCCTTTGACTCGAACGAATTCGTAAGAACATAGTATATTCAAATAGAAATCCATGCGAAAGGGTGTATTGTTGTCGCTCGATCCCGCTTTCAAGGATTCCGCCGAGCCCTTTGCTTCATGATTAATCACTTCATCTAATGTAGCCCCGTTATAGAGGAATTTGTCTCATCCCTACAAAATGGTGACTCGTTTTAGCATGATCCCGATTTTAGGGATCCCGTTGAGCCTTTCGCCTCGCGAAGAGGCATTGTGATAGCCTCACTATAGAGGTTTCTTCATCCCTACGAAAGGGTGACTCATTCTAGTTCAGTCCCGTTTTAGGAATTCTACCAAGCTTTCAACCTCGCGAAGAGGCATTGTGAAAGCCCCACTATAGAGGTTTATTGAAATTCGTTTCCCGCATAAGGGTTCTTTGGCCCTGTTATAGGGACTTGATCAAAATGGGAACTCCGCAAAGGGAGTTTTTATTCGTAATTTCATAGTGTATGTAGATATAAATCTAAAATAAACAAGTATGTCATACAATTTTTCCAAACACTTACTTGTAGTTACGGAATACTTATTTTTACATTTGCTCGTACATTCCATTTTCTTTTCCGTGTTGTTGCACCACATATCCGAATCAATATTATCATAATTTTTGAATAATTGAGTAGCTCATATCAAACTTGATAGTTCCGTATTATTTTTCGTTCTCATGATCCAACTTTCGAAACTTTGAATATTCTCCATAACCTCCGCCTTGATTCAAAATCCTCAACTTCAAATTTGCTGAACACTTGATTGTTTTGAAACCCTCAACTTTGCATGTCACTTGATTGTTGCGGAATAATCAATTTATCGATGTTTCGTTGTTGTATAATACATAACTTTGCAGATCGTTTGATTATTGTGGGAGCTCCAACTTTGCGAAATGATTTATCAATTGTTACGGAACACTCAGCCTTATGGAATGCTTCGTTGTTCGGAGCATTCAACTTGCGGCATGCTTCCTTGTTAATCTTCCAGAAACGTTTTTTGGAGACCATGTCGGAATAGTATACAATATATTTTGAATGCTTTTTTGGGAGATCTTGTCGAAGAGTCTACGATATTTTCGAAATGCTTTTACAGAAGACCTTTCCGGAATAGTGGAATTATTTTTGGGAAGACTCTTTTTTGGAAGGGTCTCCAATCTCTTCAGAAGGTGTTTTTAGGAACACCTTTTCGACAGAGCTTACAATATTTCTGTGATGATCTTTCGGAAGACCTTTTAGGAAGAGTATGCAATATTTTTGGAACACTCTTTCGGAAAACTTTCTCGTAAGAGACTTTTCGGCGGCCAATTCCTCCAGAAACCTTTTTCAGAAGACCATTTGGAACAGTTTACAATATCTTTGGAATACTTTCTCGCAAGACCTTTTCGAAAGAATTTATAATATTTTCAGAAGACTTTTTCGGTTAACCTTTACGAAAGAGTTTTTCGGAAGAGTCTATAATATTTTGGGTATATCTAAAGACTTTTTGGAATACCTTTTCAGAATACCTTTTTTGGAAGACTTTCTTAGAAGATAATTTTTGAAAGATTCCTTTGAAAACCTCTTGTGGAAGACCATTCGACATAGTTTACAGTATCGTTAGAATACTTTTTCGGAAGATTTTACAATATCTTGAACGCTTTTTCGGAAGACTTTTCGTAAGAGACTTTTCGGAATACTTTTCGTAAGAGACTTTCTGGATGAGCCTACAAAATTTTAGAACGCTTGACATTGCGAAACGTTGGTACTTATGTGAGAGTACACAACCTTTTTTTTTTTTTTTTTGTATCTTCCGTTGACCCCTTCCACATTCCCTCCATAACTGCTCCAGACCCAAATTTGGTGAAAAAAGCTTTTCGTAATACACTTTTATGAAGGAAAACGACGTTATGAGTAAGACTAATTAGCACCACCTTATTAGCACCACCTTATTTTGGCCAAATTCCGTCGTTTTCTATGAGTTTTGGCCAATTCTTCATATTGTAGCTGTATTTTTGCCTCTAGCGTCTGATTATACTTAGCTACTTTGTAGATCACAATCCACACAAATTTGAAACCTTAAAATCAGTAATTTTCCTTGACCATATTGTATCATTGAACTTCATAAGCCAACCGATCAGTTCATGTCTTGAAAGATCAGATCCTTGCTTTATGTTTTGCCCCTACCAAATTGTTCAGTTGTGAAGCATTTCCTCCTTTTTTTTTTATCTAAATCTTCAACCAAAATGAACATTGTCGGTCATACCAACAAGTAGGAGAATTCATCCATCGTTATGACTTCTTACTGATGGAGTAGTGTGACCATGCCGAAACCAAATCAATTTGTTGGATTTTGACCAAGTCTTGAAATGAGATTATAATAAATCAGGGACATCATTTGCTTGATGATGAGGTCGAATGATAATGAGGCTATGATCCAAGCAATATTGATGTTCAAATGAACAATTCGCGAAAATTTTTATTTTATTCACGAATTACACCGAGATGAATTCTCGGAAACCGATCCCAATGATCGGATCACATCATATAATCCGAAAAACAAAACATAATCAAAACTTTTATTTCATTCATAAATTACACCGAGATAAATTTTCGAAAACCGATCCCAACGACTGGATCACACAAACTAATTCGAATATAAATATTTTATTTTATTTTTATTCGTTAATTGCATCGAGATAAATTCTCGGAAACCGGTCCCAACGATTGTATCACACAAATTGATTCGAATACGCATTAAGAGGAAGTATTCACGCAAATGAAATCCGGATATCCATATATTCCTTCTATATCTCTCTTGTAGTTCTCTTCCATTCCTTCCGAGCAAATTACAGTACCTATGATAAACTCCTCAGCTTTTTGCAAGGCTTCCTCAAACCTCTTGGGTTGGTTCTTAGCAAGTTCGAACTCAAATGGACTAGTTCACAATCCGTACATTAGAGCAACTATAGCTACTTGATGAGTGCCTATTTTATAGTGTTTTCTTGATCATATTGCACTTATCCTAGCCTAATTCTAATAAAGATTGCATAATTTTCGGCTATTTTAAAGTACTTTGGACCATTTCACTACTTTGGGTATGTTTTGTGCTCTAATGTGTCTTGTAGGTCCAAATTTGGTGTGCAAGAGAAGGCTAGTGGAAGCCAAGACATCGAAGCCAAGATCAAAAATGAGTTTCGAAGCTACTTTGATGACGTGCGTGGGCAAGCGACATTGTGCGTGGGCTTGCCCAAAGGGCAAAATGTCAGCTACTTTGAGGAACTAATGATGCGTGGACACGCCGATTCGTCCGCGGCCTCGCACAATCTCTACAAGGCCTTTTTGTTTTGTGGCCTTTGGTCTTCCATTACTCAAAAACTCCTTGTTTAAAGCAATTTTAGGGATCATTCTTCATTCAAGCTTTAGTTTTACTTTTCCCAAAAATCTTTAGAGTAGAATTAGAGTAGATTTGCTAGTTTTATCGGATCGTTGGAGATTCTTATATTCGGCACTCATTATCGTCAATTGAGACTAAGTTTTCTCTTCCCTTTCTCTCTTCTCTCTTCCTTTAGTTGAATGTTTGATTTGATTTCAATGGAGTTGCTTCTTGTTTCTTTGATTATGGTAGCTTAATTTCATTTCTTGTTTCTTTGATTATGGTAGCTTAATTTGATTATCTGGGATTGGGTAAAGCCCTACTATGGTTTCTTGTGATTGATTAATCCCCCTTCCCAATGATTGTTGATTGTTGATTGCAATTTTTCAGATTGAAACTCATCGAACGCAACTTCAATTTTCATATGTTTTTCCCTGATTTACGACACCTGCGCCTGGTTTATGCGTAGGTATACAATACCTGCGCTCAAACCAGTCGCAAATGTATAAACCCTTTGCCTAATTTGGAACAAGTGTGTGTTTTCGGTTGTAAATCTTCCTATATTTTTGATAGCAATTGGGATATTGTTCACTGAAACTGTTGACTTATGGAGCTCAATAGCTACTGCAACCTTTGGTTGCGAAAGAAAGCAACCATTTGACTTTCTTAACATTATTGTTTGTTGGGTTTACCTTTGATATTGAAAAACAATGAAGCTAGCACTTATGCCCCCGACCACCGTGTGTGATGATTGATGAGGGATTATGAGATTTATCTTCTCTGTGTATGGTGGGGATAACTGATTCATCTTTTCATTGTAATGGATGATGATGAGGGATAGAGGAGGGAAAGTGGGTAAATTTGGCATTTTTTTTATGGGGGTGTTGTATATATTAAGTGGGGGTGTTGTATTGAGGTAAACTGTAAATAAAAATGGTGACAAGAACCCCATGAAAGCAGAGAAAGATTCTTATGGTGGCTCCTCTCATCCCTACTCTCATTAGAGAAACTGTTAAAAAGGCACCATTTTTTTTCCTTCCTTGGCTACTAATTGATTATTCAATTCTGGGTAAGAAATTTTTGATGGGATTGGTATATTTGCTTGATTTTTTCTTCTTTCTGATGATTAATTTGGGAAAGGTGACTAATTGTTGAGTTTTGAATGGATTTTCAATTTCTTTTATTTATTCCTTCAATTGGATAATGTATTTCGGATGGGAGTTGTAACATTTTTATTTATAAAGAAAATTGGTTTTCAAAAATTACATCATTTTTCTAATTTTACAACCACTATCAAGGGCAATGAAGTAATTTCAACTTCTTTGGTTCATTCAATGATGAAATGTGCCTTCATATGACATGCCATGTCAGCATAATAATTGAAAAGTCAACAGAGTCAAAATCATGTATTAAAATGAAACACTTTAGATTTCAAATCACCAAAAATGGAATAGTTAAAACTGAGGTCAGCCGTACATCAGGCACGAAAATGGAATTTTACCAACATATCGACATGAGCAATGCACTATGGGCGTATTATAGCAATCCACTATGGGCGTATTATAGCAATCCACTATTGGCGCATTTGAGCAAAATGCTATCTGTACCTGCACTGCTTTTCCAAAACGACCAAACCAATCCTTGGCTTTTTGAAATCCCTTCCCCCGTACGTGTCATTGTCATGTCGCACCACGTCAGCATCCCGTCCTCTCCTTCTCTCCACCACCTTACTTTTTCACACCAAACTCTTCTCTCTCCTGCTCTGTTTTCCCTCGCTTTAATCACTCCCCCCACCTCCCCTTTTCCCCTTTTCCATTTCTAGGGTTTCTGGATTCCACATAGAGAGAGAAAAGTGAGAGTAGAGAGAGAGAGAGAGGAGAGAGAGAGTGAGAGAGAGAGAGCAATCATGGGTTCGGTACCCGACCCGGGCGAGCCAACTCAGTCGCCGGCGGCAACAGCAAGCTTCGAGGAATTCCAGAAGCAGACATCTCTAATGACCTCCTGCACTCTGCTATGGAAGGAGCTCTCGGATCACTTCACCACTCTCGAGGAAGACCTTCGTCGCAAATCGGAGGCCCTCAAGCGCAAAATCCAATCGTTGGATGATCAAACCAAGCAGAGTCTTGAAGTCCTCAAGAAGCGCGAGGTCACCATCGATGGCGCCGTCGAAATCGCCATTGGTAGAGCCGAGGACTCCAAGAAGGCCGCATTGAGCCTCCTTGGAGAAACTGGCAACTGCGACGGCTATGGTGGTGAGGTTGATGATGGTGAGGGATTACTTATGAAGCTGAGGGGCTTTTGTGTCAGGATGGAGTATGAAGGGTTTTGGCGGTTCGTTACTGTGAGGAAGAAAGAGATTGATATACTTAGGGCTCAAATTCCGTTGGCTCTTGGTTATTGTGTTGATCCGCCGAAATTCGTTCTCGAGACGATATCGGAGGTGTTTCCAGTGGACAAGAGGGCGGATAAGAGTGAGAGAGTGAATGATTTGGGGTGGGCGTGTGTGTTGCTGCTCGAGTCGCTGATTCCGGTGGTGGTGGATCCTCTGATTGGGAAGAACAGGCTGCTGGTGACCCCAACTGTGAAGGAAAAAGCTGAGGGGATTGCAGAGACATGGAAGCGTAGCTTGGAGGAGAGAGGTGGGATTGAGAATGTCAAGACTCCTGATGTGCATACGTTTCTGCAGCATTTGGTTACCTTTGGGATTGTGAAGAAGGACGACGTAGGCCTCTACCGGAAGCTTGTTGTGGGTTCTGCTTGGAGAAAGCAGATGCCTAAGCTTGCTCTTTCGCTTGGCCTTGGTGACAACATGCCTGGTATGCTTTTTACTCAAATTCCTTCGGTTTTTTCGGGTTCGTTTGTTTTTGGTCTTCGTGAAATTTGGTGAATGAGCTGATCTGATTGAAATGAAATTTGGTCAATGAAACCAACTAACCAAGGGCAAGGATGTGGAGATACTGTTATGTGAACCCACTTCAAATTGTCAGTAAATATGAAAACGTAAAATTGTATGAGCCTCTTTCTGATGGTAAACATAATATTTTAGTTATTGATATCACAATGTCCCGGTGCAGCATCTTTGATTTTGGTAACTGTCTTTGAAAATTTACATTTGTGTTAATCAAGAATGCTGGTAGTCCTGGTTACCTAAATGTCAAAAATAAGGGTGTGATTACGAGGCATAGACATAGTATTGATATCATCTTGCCAAGCTATAATTCTTCGCTTGTATCTTTTGCTATTTTCAGTATTGGATTGCAAATATATGAGCTACAGATTAGTGTAGAGGTTTTTGTTTTTGTTTTTTGTTTTTTTTTTTAAATAATATTATATATGAGCTGGGGTCATGTCAATTAAAATGATTTGGGTTTGGAGGCACCCATAGAGCTTTCAAGGGTCTTGGGAGTACACATAGTTTACAACATCAATCTACTGAGGAGTTCTGATTCTCCTTTGTTCATTTGAAATTGATTTGGTTTCTTGCATATTTGTTGCATTTTCTATTGTCCACTATAGGAATGTGTATGACGTGTATGATAGATGGTTGATTGAGGAACATATAGCAGAAACTATAACTTCTGCCTTGTTATTCTGAGGGTGAGGGACTCATTTGATATTTCGTGAAATCGATGTTTCCTCGCATTTCGCATGTGTGGAAAGTGGAAACTTGTGAGCAATATAATATACTACGATTCACAGACAAAATATTTTTGTACTGGGTAATATTTTGTTTTACGTTGCAAAATTTTGAATGTTCAGTCACTTTCTTTTAAATTGATGCACAACTAGGACTATATGAAGATTTATACTATAATATTGCTTTTTGTTGTTTCTTTAGATATATTATCATTATTATTATTTTAATAATCTTCATTTTTCTTCTTTTCCTCTGATTGAAGTGTAGAATCGTGAGGAGCCTACTGCACATTTTTTTTTTTTTTTTTGCTAAATATTATGTGATGAGATGTTGGTTTCTCTGTTTGCATGTTGCTCTGCTTATTTCACTTGATAAGAAAGGTTGATCAATCCCCACCTTTTCTCGCAGTTTATTTCTTTTCGAAGGAAAGTAAATACATGTCTTTTGTATGACAAAGACTTGGCTAACTTGCTACGGGGAACTCTCAATGTAGTTGTATCATTCACTTTCTATCTTTTTCAAAAGTATCGTGTTCCCTCCATGCAAATGAATGAATTACTGGTACTCATATAACTGTTTGACATTAGAGTTATCAGAATTTGTCATATGCCTATAGATGTTCAATCCTGGCTTTCGCATTTTTCCTTGGTAGTTGAGTTGTTTGTAATGCCAACTTTCTTCACTTGTGAGTTCGAACATGAATGGGATGATCTGTATAGTTGGAGGAGCCCCTTTACTATGACCAATCTGTGTAAATTGTGGATATCAATCCTCGAACTGAAACATGACATATGAAAAAAGTACAGTATACTTGGGAACTTGAGAGAATTGAGGAACTCTGCAAAATTACATAACTTTGTGGAGATGAGACACTGTTTAGTTCTACCGAAAGGAAACCCTTGTTGGTAACTTGTTCACTTGGTATATTGAATTAAAAAGAACAGACTGTTAATAGAACTCAAGCAGTTAGATTCTTGTCTATCTCTTTCATCAGAGCAGGAGTGTCCTTTTCAGTGAAACTTCAGGTGTTGCTTGCTGGTTCTCTGGAACTGCTTTTTATTTATTGTTAGATAGGCTATGACTACAGGAGAAGGTAACTAAGCCGAAAGCGCTAAATTATGTTTACATAGGCCTTGTGCTCAAGGAATTGTACCACATTGCTTGCTGGTCCCCTAAACCTTCACTTGGAATTATCTTCGAAAAGGGCTGTTGGTTCCCCTTCCCACTAAATGCATGATGTGCTTTGTTATTGCTTGTTCTATGTCTAGGCGCTATGTTAGCTGTTGAGTATCACCATTTTAAGTTGTAAGGTGAATGTTCTCCTGTCAGTTGAACGATGGAATTAAGGACCACAGTATTGTGGACGTCATTTATAATTGGTACTAGTAATGTGCTTATATGAATTGTGAACCAACACTTTTCTGGAATGTAGCACATTCTGAATGAACACCTTTACACTCCTGAAATTTCTGTAGTTTATTTTGTTACACTTCCTCCATTTCACTAAAATTTCCTACTTCCTTTTCTGGATATTCCATTACGTGTCATGATTCCTTTGTTGCATTCTCCACCACTTATTTTTCCATGAAAGCAATCTAGATCACCTACTTAACTCTTGTGAATATGCGTGAAAAATCAACTAAGTCTCTGTAAAATGGAAGGAATAACAGATATTGTAAAAGGGTATCGAAGATGTGTGTGTGGATTGCCATGGAAAGGCACTTTCTAGAAAACAAAAGGAAATGCAATGCATGTACTGAATCAAGATAAGTTGAAATTCTTTTGTTATGGTTGTAATGAAACTTACATAGTTGTTCTCCCTAGCTTGAAAACTTAATCTTTTTTGCCAAGTTTGATGCTAATGATTCTTCAATGCTGATTTCTATTAAACCTGTTGTTGTATGTCTCCTTCCTGTATGTGTATGCCACCTGCAGGGTGGTTTGACTGTTTATAACAGAATTATTAGGTAATTGATTTTTTGTCTGATGTTACTCTGTCCACTGCTGTGTCAAAATCATTGTGCATAAATATCAAGAAAAGCAGAGAGCAAAGGCAAGCAATCTCTTTTTTGTCACAGGGGAAGAGGTGGTTAGCTAGGGTGAGATTATTGAAGTGCGTTGTCAAAATTATGGTTCACTGTGCATAAATATCCTGTTCTAGCGGAGAATATTATTGCTTACTGTTTGCCCTATCTTTTCTCCAAATATCTTGCAACTGACTTGTGGATCTATGAGTTTGATGATATGTAGTATTGATTATAATTTTCTTTGCTCTAATGATTTTTTCTCATCTGCAGAAATGATTGAAGAGTTGATAAGCCGGGGACAGCAGGTTGATGCTGTTCATTTTACCTATGAAGTTGGTCTTGTAGATAAGTTCCCACCTGTCCCATTGTTAAGGTCCTTCCTCAGGGATGCAAAGAAGGCAGCAGCTGCAATGTTGGAGGATCCGAACAATGTTGGGCGAACTGTGGTACGGCTCTGATTTTTCTTTTATTTATTTATTTGAATGGCATGGTACTGCTCTTATCTATTCCTCTTGATGTTCTGCTAACGCAACCTATCTTTGTTTGTTTCCATTTGTGTATGTGTTCATTCTCTCTTGCGTTAGAAGGTCCATTCCAATATTATTTTATTTTATAATTTCATGAGTATCTGCCCACTTTCTGTTTGATAAAAATCTCTTATCCAAAAAAGAGTGTTTGCCCCTCCCCACCCCCTATTCTCAGGTAAAATTTTCTTGGCCTTTTTGCTTTAGTGTCCTTTTCATGTCATATTTACATGTTTCTCTCCATCTGAAGTGGTTTGAGATCAATGCTACTATACAGCCTTGTTTGGCAAGCTGCTGGTGGCTGGTTTGATCAACTGGTTACTATCAGCTTGTTAATTTAGCTGATTTGACTACCTGGTAGCATTGGCTGGTCGTAAAAGATGTTTGGTAAACTTAGTTGGTTATCAGTAGCTGGTAAGATATGAAATGACCAATGAGGACATAAGATTATTTCAATTGTAAATGCATATGATATAACTAAGTAAACTTTTGTCCAATTTTGTCATTATGCACTAATTTTCAGAACAAGTTGAGTGAAAAGGCTAGGGGGTAGTAGCTTTTTCAAGATGGATTGTTGGCTCCAAAAAGCTAGCCTTCAAGCCAACCACCAAACACCAATTAGTGGCTGAATGGATTGTCATCTAGTCAAACAATCTAGATGGTCCAACAAGCTGCCCGAAAAGCTAACAACCAAACAACGCCGTTGAAGCTTGTATTTTGAAGTTGAGAATTGAGAGCGAAGAAGAGTGAACTTGGATGTGGTATTTGTCCGGGGCATCACTTGTCCTTCATTTCTGTGTCATTGGATCCCATGGCTACATTTTTGATGTGTTGCCTGGTAATGGACAGTGGTGATCTTTAGTCACCTTGTAGTAGCTTATCAAGGTGTCTCCTAATTTGCCTCATCTTAGAGTTGGCAGTTCTGAATGGCCGGGCTGAACTCACTGTATCAGTCTCCTGTCTTGTTTTGTGGGTTGGTTTTCTATTGGGCATTAGAGCACTTGTTGAATGGAATACTCTCCAACTCTTGAACTGCTGACTATTTTTCTGCACAACATTCTTTTAAGTCTAGATTTTGGTGTCAATGTCATGTCTTGGAATTCACAAAGTGTCGTCTTTGTGGTTCCTCTAGTGGTATAGCTTACAGCTTAGATGTTCCCTATTGCGTGGCCAAAAGTAGTTCTGTAGAATCATGTTCTTTCAATATTTGTCTGTATGAAAGGGTTTGGGTGTTTTCTGCCTAAACTTTCCCTTTCTTCGGGGTTGGGGGTGCGATAAGAGTTATCCGTAGGTCATAATGCCATTTTTTTGAACTAGCTGACTTCGTATGTTTGTCCTGTAGCAACTAGCTAATCGGAAGGAGCAGTCTGCTCTGCGGGCAGTCCTGAAGTGCATTGAAGAGTACAGACTCGAAGCAGAATTTCCTCCAGAAAATCTGAAGAAGAGGCTGGAGCAGTTGGAGAAGACCAAGGCTGATAAGAAGAGAACTGCAGCAGTACCTGCAAACAAGCGAACAAGGGTTTGTAACAATGGTCCCATGCCTCCAGCCAAGGCTGGTCGTCTGACAAATGCGTATGTGTCATCATTTCCTCCGGTTCCCACATTTGTCAGGTCTCCCTCCCACCCTCAGTACCCAGCTGGGATTGCACCTTACCATTACGATAGGCCTGCACCTGCAGCTATGTATGGAAGCAACAGCCCACCATATCCTTATTCACCAGAGGCTGCTGCTCCTGCCATGGCTGGACCATACTCGGGTGCACCTGTTAGTTACCCGGCATATGGTGGGTACAGCAACGGGATGGCACCTTCTTATCCACAGGTTTACTACTGATAGGTGACTGGTCTCAGTTAACCATGACACTGATATGGTGACCCCAATGACCACGTGCTGTCTAAAATGGCTTGTCTGTAATCACTAACCTTTTAATGGTAGCGATGTTGTGTGTTTATTCTGAAATTTATGTATTTTTCTAATGTTAAACAAACTGGTAGCTCTTAGGTGTTGTGAAAAAGTAACTAGGATGAAGTTTTAATGATATCCGAGGGCATAGGTAAACCCCAAACTTGGTAGATAAACTGTGCATTGTCCGCTAGTGCCTGTGAATTTGAGTTTAATTTTGCTATCATGGTGGGATCTGTGACGGATACCCTAAATTCTGTTATTGGCTGTTGCAGTGTTGGAAGGCTTAACTCCACTAAGTACTTGGACATCTGTGGTTGAAGAATTCAGTTCATTTCTGCATTACAAATTGCTCATTTGTAAAACCTAGTTATATGAATAGTCGTCAAAAATAACGAGAAAAATAGGAAGTTGGTTGTTTCGAATATGTTTAAATGCGTTCAATATTATAGGGAGATGGCTTGATGTATATTCAGAAGCATAAAGAAAATAATTTTTTAGCTGGTATTGGGTGGATTTGGTCCATAGCATATGGACTAAGGTTCAGCCCACCTCTAAAGCCCACAAATTAAAAGTTTAAAAATATTGCAGTATTCTTGCGTACGTGTATCGTTCTTTTTCTCATTTGCTTTCTCTCTTCTGTGCTCTCTTTCTTCTGCTTTCTTTCTCACTGTCACGCCATTACAATCACAACTTTATTTGGTCTTCTATTGTTGTGATGTAAAATCCTTCGCACCATCGTATTTTTCATCTCACAAACAAGAAAAAAACGTTTTAGGGTTTACGTTGTAAATGAAGAGAAAATCGGTTGCTCATACTTACAGAAGGAAAAAAGTGAAAGTAAAATGGAAAAATTCCACTTTGGTTACCTGTGGTATGGCATAATCA
>BSSO01005461.1:0-13107 GCA_030267885.1 Mesembryanthemum crystallinum | reverse complement strand
GACAAAATCCCTACGGGGTCGTGGTTTTTTACTCCTATGAGTTTAGGGGTTTTCCACGCTAAATCTATGTGTCACTATCTCTTTATAGTCGTTCATTGCATATATTTTGTCTAAGTGAAACTGTTCCACCAGAACTGTTCCATCCAGCAATTAGAGTGAAAAAGGAGCAAATTTTGGTAAGGACTCAATTCACCCCCCTCTTGAGTCCTTCACGTGCACAACATATATCGGTAACTATTTTTTCACAGGGAACTGGATTTGCTATTCTTCTTTTGTTATTCCTCTTCTTCCTCGTCGTCTAGAACCAGAATTTTGCACATACAACAACTGGCAAGAACATACTATTACCATTCCGTGCACGTCTTGTTACCTCACCAGCCTTTCTCCCTTGTTTTACACATAGGTTCATTTGTTTACTTTATTCCGGCGACTAAGATCACCTGCTTTCACTGGCTATGAATGATCATATATTCTTCCATGAATTTCTCATTCAACTACATTTCTTCTAACAAGCAACTGAAAGCCCAATTAAAACGGAAGATTGTCTCAGTAAACAAAGTGAAGAAGTCTTAGGACTGCCTTTCCCTGTTAAGTGGGAAGTCCCACATTATCTCAGTAAAATAAGAGAGCTTTGAGGTGTTTATAACTAGAGGAGTTACTCCACCCATTGCCAATTGGTTTAAAGTTGAAACCTCATTTGATGTAATAAACGCTCCCGGGCCCGATAGGCAATATGTGCTAGAATGAGATATTTTTGAGGTGTTTATAACTAGAGGAGTTACTCCACCCATAAATTTTTCACAAGTACCCCGAAGTTCATTGTTTATTTGATTCAATGCTTTGAGATTTTCACTTTCTACTGGCAACCTAACAAATAACAAAGAATTGGCAGCTCTTATATTGGGAAGTCTCCAAAAAAATATACTCCCTCTGTCTCAAAATAATTGTCGCTTTAACTACTTTTTTATTGTCTCAAAATATCTATCGCTTTACAATTCTAATAGGAGTACAATATTAATTGCTCATTTTTCTAATATACCCTTGTGGTTTATTTATTAATTTTAGGGAAATTGTACATGGTGCCATTGTGGTCTAAGAAATTCTACATGGTGTAATTTATTTTTTTCGATTCTACATGGTGCCATTGTACTCTTGAGAATGTCTGTCCTGTGACCCAAAAATATGAGAACGTTAAGTTTTCGATCATTTATGTGAAATGACTATAATGCCATTAATGAAACACGTGTATACAACATGAAATACAATTCATTCACACCCCCTAATTGTCAAACCTGATTAACTCTAATCATTTACCTAACATTTTTCAGTTCATTCAATCTGATTAACGTTAAGTTTTCAATCATTTATGCTGGTGAGGGTTGTGAGTTTTATAAGGAGGGGGGAGATACTACCTAAGTTAAATGGGTAAAAGGGGAGTAGGTAATAAATTTGACGGAAAACATAACGGATGGTCACGGAAGAGACATTGTGAAGAGTACAATGGCACCACATAGAATCAAAAAAGAAATATTACACCATGTAGAATTTCCCAGGCCACAGTGGCACCACGTAGAATATCCCTTAATTTTACTTTCCAATGCACCTAGTTCCAGTTAATGTAATGGTAGTGGAGTCAAATTATTTTAACTACCTCTAGAATTAATTGTCTCCTTAAGATGTGCGCATTAACCTTAAACATCAGTTATTTTGAGACGGAAGGAGTATTATCTACTAAACTCTAAGTTACTTTAACGCCTAATACAGCTGTTTTAATAAACAACAATGAAGTAAAATCGCCTTTTTATGGAGGAGGAATGAAGACACCTATGATTGAAGGTATTGAACTATTGATTGGGTTCCTTTCTCAGCTCATCTTAGAGAGTGGCTGAAGAAGTCATTTGAGTTGAAGGAGATTAATGATGTTGTATTCAGGATGAACAAGGAGAAGGTCATAGGTCCGAACGGTTTTTCAATGGCATTCTTCTAAGATTGATGGGATGTCAATAATGATCAAGGATAATGTTTTGGGAGTATTTAGAGAGTTCTATGCGAACGGGGTGATGGGCAAGAGTATGAACTCCAACTCTTTTACCGTTGTTCTCAGGAAAGCTTGGTCAATGAAGGTTAGAGACTTCAGGTCTATTCACTTAATTACTATTAAGATTCTCTCCACAAAATTAGTAAATGTATTGTCTTTGCTCCATAGCATTCTTTATGGAGGGATGTCAGAGTTTGGATGTTGCTGTGGTGGCTTATGAGATGGTTGATGAGATATGTCTGCAAAGTTTGAAGCAGGGGGGTTCAAATTGGACTTTGTAAAGACTATAATAGTTGGGGCTTCCTGGATAGAATTGTGCTTCATTATCACCTTCAGCAATGAATATGGAGTTGTGGTTGTCATAAAGCAATATGTAACTCAACCAAACACATCACCCATAGCCACTACAACCACTATCCACAAAAAGAACTACCATAAAAACCATGTTGAGCAAATCCTCCCACGGACCTCGACCCACTCCCCTATCAGCACGTTATAGAGAATGTTTCAAAGAGAAAGTTGGTTGAACTTATTTGTGTGAGCATAATCCTCAAGTGTTTTACTACTTCCAATTGCCACTAGCTCAATACATCTGAGTTCATGGTTTATCATTTTGAGAAGCGCTTGTATATATATTTATCTATTCAAGGTATTATTGATTAATCGCACAAATAATTTGGGTGATCCTGCACTTACGTTATTTATGATGGACAAACACAAGCAAACTATGAAGTACCTTTTCTATGTGTTGCTCAGTTTTTGAGTTTGAGGATGGAACATATGAACAAGTAGAAAATGAATTTCACAAATATAATCATGAGCTTTGTCAACAATGTGTATTAGATGGTCATCTGAAGCGCAGGTTAAGGAAGCTACAAGAGGAAACAAGAGAAACTGCAGCAAGGCTTGGAGGGAAATTGCTCAAGAGTCAAGAAACTTTCCAGAACTTATCTTGTTGACCACATAGTAACAGAAGTTAGTGATTATTAACCCATAGAAAGCCATTTAATATATAAACTTTCCAGTATTATTACAATGTAAATATATCTTTTATAGTATATTTTAGCTTATTTTTCATATTCAGTTTTAGGCCTATATTGTTAGAAAAGTAGATCTTAATATATAAACTTTATTAGAATTGATATATTATTTTCTTGCTCTGCAAGTAGCATTTAGACTATAAATACCCCTGTTTGCTATTACGTCTTTGATTTTGAGAATTTTGAATGAAACTGAACTAAGTTTAGAGAAGGTGTCTCTTTGTTGGAGAGATACACCATCTCCATGCTAGCGGCTAGCGCTAGCGCATGAAGATATATCAATTGTCAAAGTTAATCATATCATGAGTTTGAATCCTAACTATTTTTGTTCTTTTTCAGAATTTTATTTGCAAGATGTACAATAAACAACTAGTATTAAAATACGAATGGAACTCCTCATTCTAAGATCTTCATTCTAAGAAGGCCAGGGTTTTTCCTCTCAGAAAATCACTTTTCACCTCTACAGACCCCTAACTAAAATTATCTTAATTCTGAAAAGGCCAGGGATTTTCCCATTTTCCATTATAAAATCATCTTTTACCTCAAGCGACCCTAAGTTCAAGCAACAAGGTCAAGAACTTACTTTTGTCCGAATTTGATGCAGAAAGTCTTCCTTGTCATCTGCTCTGCTCCCATTTGCTGCTTGATAATCTTGTATTTGAGGATCTGATTTCTGCTTTTCTAACTGTTCAATGCAAAGAGGTTATTATAGCTCACAATCAAAGCAAGTTAACAAAATGTGCTTCTCCAAAAGTGCAGATCTAAAGCCAGATATATACTGCTGGAACTAGACTATGTAAAGTAGTACCATTCTTACCTTGTTTGTTTTTGTGATTGTAACTGAGTCTTCACTTCTATTTGGGACATTAGCTGAGTCCACCTTAGCTAGGCGAGAAATGATAGACAATGAAGCGTTAGGATGCACTGATTGATTCAGACTGTTAGACCCTGAATCTAGCTTGCCACCTTCTGCATCTAACATGGGCCTTGAAACCCGCCACTGCAAGGGTGGGAGAGGTGGTGTTTGAGGTGTTGGCTGCTGAAAATGGGAAGAGTCTGTTTCTGGATTAAGACAGAGTTTTGTTTCTTGGCAAGCAAATGGATTCTTGGTATCCAAAATTGGTAAGTCAAGTGAAGGACCTAAATCTGAATGTACTGCACCAACAAATCTAGAAGTAAAATCTATGTTTCCATGAGCTGTTTCTTCATGCTGTGGAGAGCTTGAGGTAGATTCTGCTGATGAGATTCTGCGCAAGCCATCATAAAGTGTGTGATCATTATTTTCTGAAGTATCTCCAGATTCCCACTCTTCAGAGTTTGAGTCAGAAAGATGGCTGAGGTTGTCATCTGACATGCAAGCATATGATCGACAAAAGGTATCATCATCAGAATCTGAACCAACGTCATGCTTCAAATTAGTGGGCTCAGGAACCAACTGAAACGAAGGGAAGGTATCAACACTGATTTCATGGTGATCAACCCCCTCTGGATATTTGAGTTTTAGTCTGGAAGATTCAAAGCCATCAATAGGTCGGAAAGATATCTTCATATGCTCAAGCGGTGGTGACGGTGGTGGTGAATTCACAGGAGTGTTGGACTTTCCTTTCAAATTCGTCTCAAGCATAGAGTGCAAACCAGCAGCAAGGCATCCATCTTCATAATTGTTACTCAAGGAGTTAATCGTTTTGGGCTTTTCCTCATAACCCAATGATGCAGTCCTCCGTAAACCATTTTTCAGCAAACCACGACCTAGTACGGACAATAATGAAGACTTATCTTCACTTGCATAAATGGCTTCATTAGAAACATTTTTCAAATGAGCGCCAATTGGAGCTGTAGTTTCGTGAGGCCTGACATCACCATTACTAAGATTTTGGATCATGGAATGGTCAGTCATTTTGCTCCGATCATGGTCAACTGATTGATCATGTTTTTTATCTGCTATTAGATCAGACATGTGCTTAGAGGATCCAGAATCTTGATCACCATTACCTAATCTGTGCTCTGCGGAACTATCACAATATTCAGATTCCTTGATTGATGAATCCAGAGCTCCAGTAGAACCATCAACCTTTTGCATCGGATGGAACTGACCAACTTTAATATTTTTACCACTACTGATAGGATCAGAATTCACAGTATTCGATGTGCTAAAAACATTAGGTTTTGACGGCTCCAATCCAAGCAGGGTCCCATTTGTCCAGAAAGCAACTGGATAGGTGCTGGAAGGTCCAGTTGGCATTTCCTCACATGAAGGTCCAACTGACGTTTCCTCAGATAGAGGAGGGGCACGAATAGTTTCCTCATCAGGGGGAACCTGTAAACTAGATGCTGCAATTTTAGAGACTGCAGGTTTCTTAGCAACAAAATCATTGCCCTCGGAGATATTATGGGAAGAAGATGTGCTAACATCAATGCCCTGGGAAATATTAGGGGCAGAAGAATCAACTAGTTTCTTGCCTTCAATCGCGGCTAAGGCATTGCACGATGATTGAGCATGCCCAAGAGACACCATATTGGCTGAAGAAACTAAGGCCATTGACTGCTGTGATATATCAAGTGTTCCTTCCTCGTGATCATAGGATACAGAATGATGCTCACTTGACTGGACATGCCCGAGAGACTCCATATTGGCTGAAGAAACTAAGGCTATTGACTGCTGTGATACATCAGGTGTTCCTTCCTCGTGATCATAGGATACAGAATGACGTTCACTTGACTGAGCATGCCCAAGAGATTCCATATTGGGTGAAGAAACTAAGGTCATAGAATGCTGTGATACATCAGGTGTTCCTTCCTCGTGATCAAAGGATACAGAATGACATTCTTTTGACTGAGAACGCGCGAGAGGCTCCATATTGGCTGAAGAAACTAAGGCCATAGAATGCTGTGATACATCAGGCATTCCTTCCTTGTGATCGTAGGATACAGAATGACATTCATTTGACTGAGCATGCTCAAGAGACTCCATATTGGCTGAAGAAACTAAGGTCATAGAATGCTGTGATACATCAGGCATTCCTTCCTCGTTATCAGAGGATACAGAATCACATTCATTTGACTGAACATGCTCCAGAGACTCCATATTGTCTGAAGAAACCAAGGCCATAGAATGCTGCGATACATCAGTCGTTCCTTCCTCGTGATCATAGGATACAGAATAACATTCATTTTCCGGTTCTTGATGATAGGTTATTTCTGGTTTTTTCTCATTGCTTGTATTTTCTACCAGTGCATCTGTAGAACTTGAAAACAATTCGATTTCTTTTTTGGTTTGACTCTCAAATTCACTTTCGGATTCTGAGTCTATAGTGTTAAGTGCATCAACATAGTTGTCTGTTTCACTTTCGATGTCATCAAAATCATTCCATTCAATTACTGTCACAGCATTTTCACTCTCAGAAAAGGCATTCCCTTTACCAGCACTTTCCATACTTATTGCCTCCAACTCCCTCTGATTTACGCCAAAATTAGTCTCAAACACATGTAGAACTGAACTTGTGCCCAACTTGCTATCCATAGGATCATTCATTCGGTCCCCATCAGCGATTGACTCTGAAGTGTTTTCATTTTCCGACAAGTCTGCCACTTGAGTATTACATTCCATGTTGACTGGCTCCAAGTCATGATCATGAATCTCAAAGTTCTCAAGCGTATATTGGACCTCGTCAATCCCGCCAACCAGTCCAGTTGGCTGGTTCGGCTCCATGAAACTCCCATTCGTTATTGCTTTTGGGTAGTGCCCATCAGCATGTGATTTTGCATAGCTTCCACGTTCAGATAAGCCATCTACTTGATCAACATTTCTTGTCCTAACAGGCTTCAACTCTCGCTCATCAAGTTCAATATTTGTCTTGGGCACATCTTGGATATTACCAACCATTGTTTTGGGGCAATGTCCATCAACATTGGATTTTGGAAGGCTTCCATATTCAGATAAATCATCCACTTGATTGATACATTCCACATTAGTGGACTTCAACCGCTGCTCACATTCCACATTAGTGGACTTCAACCCCTGCTCATCAAGGTCGAAGCTTATCTCGGGAAGACCATGCACATCATTGAATCCGTACGTCAGACCGACAGGCTCAACTATCTCCATCTTCTCATCCCAGGTGACATTAGAAGAATGAGGGATAGTTGTCTCCGTAGGACTGCATGCACCAGCATTAGCAGTCTGTTCATCAAGATAAATTGATTTGTGGGCGTTTGTCATTTCTTCATCCAGTCTAGAAGATGATTTTGCGGTCTTCACATCATCAGGTTGTATTGATGTACTGGGATGAAATACACACTCAATATATTCCGTGCCTTCTTTTGAACCGACAGTTTCTGAATGGCCCCCCAGATCTGATTTCAAAGTTGTTTCAAATGTGGATCCTGTATTTGATGGAGAATACTGTTCTTGGACAGTTGGAGACGATAACTGCATCCTGCTATCCAGAAGCACACAAGTACAGTTCAGAGGAGAAAGAAAAACGAACATGTCAAACATATCAATATTTAACGACAATAGTATTTGACTATTTTCCATTAGCTTTTTTTTTTTTTTTTTTGAAGGGACTATTTTCCATTAGCTATTCACTGCACAAACACACAAAATATTAAATGAATAGGTACCTCCCCCTGTCATCCACTGATGCACAATTTGGGAAACGCCCACTCCGTTGCCGTGATCTTCTTCTCTGTAGCATATGAATGTTGAATAAGGATTGTGACAAAAGGTGATGATATTTACAAGGAAGCAGTTCACAAATATTAAAAAGTGGACTTGTCATCAATTTCGAATTAGGTGGCAAAACTATCAAATATGTGACGACAAACCAAACTATCTATCAGAATCTTCAATTGTTTAAGGTGCAACACAAAATTCTGCACAGCCTCATTGCACATCATTCAACATAGGATCATTTGGTTTATGAATCGTCACAGATACATGAACAAAGAAGACTTCAGAGTTCCCTGCTTCCCATACAGCTTAGTCTTCTCAACATAATCAATTAATCAGTTGTTTTTCATAATTGATCTTCTACAATATTCAAACAATTTACCTTGATTTTGCGAGCTTTCCTTCCGCGTTGAGATTTTTCACTATCAGGTACTTCGGACCTGGCTGATGCCCTCCGGAAGAAAGTTGGATCTGAGTATCTTTTTAAGCAGGATCCAGAACCACCAGTATCAAATCTGAACACAACAGCATTAGTGTGTAAGAGATTTGTGATAAATTCGAATCAGGATTAGTACTTTGATAAATTGATTCTACCTGTCAAGCAACTGCAGACGTGGGGGTTCTCGACACTCTTCATAGGAATCCATGATAAAATGTGGTAAGTCATCGCAGATGAAAAGATTGTGCCGATTTCTAATACGAGCATGCCATTCGGAGCCTGCAAAAATGCTACTTTGAGACAAACAATTGCAGGAAAACCATGTATCCATTGAGATGATTCAAATGCAACAATAAAATCGACAGCAAAAGGATCTACTTCTCTTATAGACTGGGTGAATAAAAACACAAAAATCCAGTATGACCAATAACAACTATATGCTCCCCATATATTTTGAGCTTGTGATTATGAATATTGATATACTCACAAATAGTTTGTCTAAGAAGACTACATGGCACCATTTTGGGGAAAAAAGTTGCCAGCTGCCCAGCCAAACAGAAAAGTTTAAAGCACAGGGGCATCATATATAACTCCTTGAATAAAAACAGAAGGCACATAAATCAAGAAGATTTCTTTGGTGATAAAAGGCACAGATCAGGCGACCGTCTCAGAAGTTTAGAAGAATGAAAGTATTTTCAGGCACCTTCACATTGTGACTTTGTGGGAAGCACAACGTGTGGTGGAACATAGTAGCAAAGATCATATAGAGAGAGCTGGAAGTACGTCTTGGTGTTGGCTTAGAAAGAGAATTTTGGTATGGGCAGCAGCGGCACCTTCATCGGCAATATGGTATTTGCTGACTCTTTCTGGTTAGGTAATCATGTTGATCATTGAAATTTGAGGACATTTCAATTCCTATCTATGTACATGTTAATCAAGGAAAATTATAGGCTTATAGCCCATACCCAGAAAGAGCATATTTGAAGAAATTAACGTAGCAGAAGACATCCATACTTCCTTCTTTACTCATTCTCGTAGTACATAGATTTATTGTACTACTAAACAAGTTGATCCAAACAAGGAGGATTTTCCCATTGCCCAAGATGGGCTCACAAAATAGATCTAGAAGCCTACTGCATTATCCTATTTCCATGCTCAATTCGTTACAAGCTGGGTTGCGCTATCGAGGGGGGGCTTTGATCTTCAGTTCTTTATATAAATGTGTATTCATGTCACTAGTGTCAGAAGTACTTGCCATTCAGCAGCCAACAATTGTGGAGACATACATACCAGGAGTATAGGCAAAATGTATGTGGCTTGTTTGAGACAATATAGCCTTCTCAAGCTGAGGCAGGGAAGCTTCAACGCGTTGAACACGTGTAACCAATTTACGACTTCTAGAAGCAGTAGAAGCCACTTGCTCTTGCAAGCCATGGAAAACCTCAGCAGCAAATCTACAGATGACAACACAAGGTGGGGAGAAAGTTACAACTTAGCAACATAAAATCACTTGCATATTTGAGATTAAAAGGGGAATAGTCTTTATTATGAAAACTGACATACATCTCACTTTCACCTCCTGAGTGAAGTTCCATAAAGATTACTCACTTACACCTTTGTTTAGCACAAGCTCGTAGACATGTTAGAAAATAGGAGTAGTAAATAATTTTTTTCCCTGATCAGCTATGTTATTAATGAACGTGAAAGGGCAACAACTAAGTACCCTGATGTAGTTTCCTTAACAATGGGGACATTGGAATGAAGGTAGACAAGTCAAATTTATTTTGGAACAGAAACTAGTGTCAGTAATTGACATCAAAATCAAACAAGCAGATGCACAAGGAGAGGAAAGAGCTGCTTTTCTCCATAGATACTACAAGCCTGTTTTTGACATTAAATTGGGTTGTAAATACAACATGATAGAATACAAGTACTTTCTATTTTTATATTTTTTTAATTATGAGAATACATGTATGAAGATTTAGTTAGGCGATGGCAAATCACAGTTCATGGGCGCGATGCCAACTTGAGAGATCGTTTTGCTTAACAAGCTCCCAACCAACTACAACACTTCTGAGGATAAGTAACAAGTGATCAAAGTTGCTAACTTGTAATCGCAACAACCACACTGTCAACTCTGCTTTCAAAAGTATGTTGGGCAGATTGCAGTCAACTCAGAATGCAAGGGAGATGAAACTTTTGAAGGAACAAGTATTCCTAGGATACTGTTGCTAAGCACAGTGATGATGCACATTGAAATAAATTCTCAACTGAATTACCATCAGCACTGGTGAGTGGTGAGAGAGGTTAAAAAGTTCATCAGCGAGATACCCAATAATGCCAGCACCTTTTCCAAAATCAGTACAACCCGCAACACTTAATCCCAATTCATGTCATTTATTCCAGTAATTTAACAATCTCTTGTGGCTACTTCTTTGTAGCACTATCTCACATACAATTGAACCAACAGTCCTTTTGCAATATCATCGTTGAATAACATTGACAAAATTATATGACTCACTACTGCAATGGCAATCTATGGATTCTCAATCAAGTTTCTAATAAGAATCAGCCTCTATGCAACATAACTACACGCCCCATCCCAGTAGGTGGTAGCCTCACAAGAGACATTACGACAATGATCCGGTATTGTTAGGTACCTCATATAAAGGCCAAACAACTTTCATGAGCTCAACGGCAACGACTTTACTGTATACCCACAAGCTACATACCCTTCAAAAGATCAATAGTACATTGAATATCCCCAAACTATTGTACATCCACAAGCTTAATTTCCCATACAACAACCACTGCTCCATCACTTGCATGCATATGAGACTATGATCACTACAAGCAACACTACAGCTACTACTGCTTCTAAATGCCACACCATCATAACCACCAAAACCCCAAACAAAAATTTCCAAAAAAAAAAAAGGTAATTTAACAACAAATCTCAGCAAAATTTCAACTTACACTTGCTCATACCAAAAGCATCATTCCCATTTTGAACCAAACTCAGAATTTCAAATCCCAACAACGGTTTCCAAATAACACACTACCAACAAGTACTACTAATTTCCAAATTTCAAAAAGCAAAACTTCCAAATTAGGAACAAACACATAACGAAAACTGCTCAGAAAAGAAAAAGGAGAGAGAAAGAGAGACGTACTCGGCAAGATCACCTAATTGGCGAAGAATCCCAACGAGACCAGCAACAGAAACGCCATCAAGAACAGCTTTGGGATCTTCAACTTGAACGGCATCTTTATACAGCTCCGGGACTCCCAATCCGTACTCATTCCTCACCGCAAACCTCACCAACGGCATCGTCTTCCACCTCCACCTCCAACTCCACCTTCCTTTCTCTCTCTAGAACTTCAGCAGCAGAGGAGAGAGAAAGTAGGAGCAGAGATTAATGGCGAAGAAGTTGATTTCTGAATTGAAATGGAATTGATTTGAATTGAATGGCATTGAATTGATTGGAAGAATGAATGAAATGATGATGATGATGATGATGAGAGAGTTGAATTTAATTTTAGGAGTAGTAGCAATAAATGGTGGAAATGGAGGAGAGAGAAAGAGAGGGAGGAGAGAGATTAGGTGGTGAGAAAGGAGCAGCTGAACTGCTGAGAGAGATGGGAGAGATGGGAGAGGGAGGGGTTACTGTTTTGGGTTTTTAGTGTTTGAAAGGGAAGAGAATTAGAGAGAGAGAGAGGAAGAAGAAGAAGAAGAGGACATTTCATTGCCAACTCTGCAAGGTATTCCATTACTGTTGCTGTTGCCCAGTACTTGAGATTATTGAGCTCTTAATCAGTTTCTGCAGAGGGAATTAATTACTGGGTTGAAAGGGGAAAAAAGGTGAAAATAGTCAAAGAGCTACCCAAACTTAATTGAGCTCCGTTTTTCCGTTTAAAAAAAGCTCAAAAATAAAAAATACTAAAAAAGTCAAAAAAAACAAGCTAAAGAATTTTGATGAGTTTGTTAGATGTTGTTGGGTTCCAACAAAAATAAAACAAATTAGATCCTTAGATCTTAGTTTTATTTGATTCAGTTTAGTTCAATATATCATGTTCAATTCACTTCACTCCAACTCACGCTTTCAGTCGTAACTATTAGCAATAGATTGTTAGATTTTATTTTATTTTTCCAAATCAATTATCCGAAAAGTTATTTACCAAAGAATATGAACTTGATTTATCATATGGACTAACTGCTAAGGGAGACATTTTGCACTTTAGAGTGACTCTTACTCTTTAAAATGAGTGACTTAATCCAATAGGTGTTTGGCCCACTGGTAAACAAGTTTTAACTTATACACTAGGTCACGAATTCAAACCTCATGAGGAACACCTACACGAATAACTTCGTAGAATACCCGAGTCCATGCGTCAGGAGGTGTCGTTTAACCACGCCCAAGGACGAAAGACTCTTTGCAGACAAAAAAAAAAAAATAAAAAATAAAAAAATAAAAAAAATAAAAAAAAAATTGATTTATGAGGTGACTCTTATACTTTAGAGGGTAACTTCTACTTTAATAGGTTGACACTTTCAACTCAAATAGGTCACTCCCACTTGATGTATTATTTAGACAAATTAATAAACGTAAAAATTTGCCCAAAATCTTATGGCTATGTTTGGCAATTAGCTGTAGCTGTAACTTTTAATTCAAATCGCGTTGGATATTAGGAGAAAAAAGAACAAGCTGCAGGTTCAATATGTAACTTTTACTCAAAATCTAATTGTCAAATGAAAGTTGGTATGGGTAGATTTCTGTGTAGATAAAGAATGGGCCTTAGATTGGCCCACTCAATTGGGATCTAGCTAAGGGTCAAAATATCTACTCCCTCCGTTTCAATTTAATGTTAATGGTTTGACTTTTTGAGTCAAAATTTACAAACTTTGACCATTAATTTG
>BSSO01005460.1:0-13107 GCA_030267885.1 Mesembryanthemum crystallinum | reverse complement strand
TAAAGTCAAAGTTCAGGGGTACCACTGGCATTATTGGAAAAGCGTGGACACCACTGGCATTAGGCCAAAGTGCAGGGGTACCACAGGAAATTTCCGTAGATTTAGAAAGACACAACCCTTCAACAAATGAGAAATCAAACCCAGATTATCCGACTCAAGAATAATATGAGCCTGACCTAAACGATGAGCAATCTTCACTCCCAAAGCACAAGCTTTCGCTTCAGCGAGGACCAAGGAGGGGTGTCCAGTTTGCTTTGATTTTCGCACCCCTGCAAAGGAAGCCACACTGCTGCCAATGATATCCAGCTATCCTTGACAAAATGTGCACCCACGTTCACTTTAGTAGTACCAGCAGCTGGTGGTCGCCAAACCACTCCACCACAACCATAGTTTGTAGGGAGTTTGTCACCTAGTAAGTTGCCCAAATTAAATGTCAATCTAGTTGCACGGGCCAAGATACTCTCAGAAGGGGTAGATTTACTTTCACAGACCTGCTGGTTCTGAGAAAACCAGATGCCTCACGCCAAAAAAACAAAATGATTCCCTTCCAAGTTTCCCATATGCTCCAAGGTGGGATTGGCCCGAGTGAACTGAAAGTTCTTAACTGAACTGCTTGAAACAAAGAGGCTTATGCCCCCTTGCATCTCACTTTTGAAACACAAGGGAAATGGACGCACAAAGTTTGGTTCCAAGTAGAACTAGAAATTCTGAAAACTACACAAGTGTAGGGAAATAAAATGTCCATATAAGAGTTTCACTTGACAGCAATATTACACATTTCCAAAATTGGACAGGCATTTGTCTCGTTTACTAAACATTTGGGGAAAAAAAAAAGAAAAAAAAAAAAAGAAACCTCCAATGTTGCTCTGGCAAATCAGTCATACATTGCTGGACATGCTACTGATGAACCATGAAATGCCATAAGCTGGTATATCTATCATCTAGTTGACATCTATAAAGGATGTCACTTGTGCGGATTGTGAAAGGTGGAGTTTAGTTTCACGTTGATCTCCAGAACAATTGCAAAGATTGAGGTAAATCTCTTGCCCCAAAAGCCTAAAGTCTAGGTTTTGGACCTTTTGATTCCAAGGACCAAGTAGGTGGAATTATTCTAGGGGATGCCCTTCCTTCATTTTCGACCTGATCATCGCCGGTGACATCTTTTGGAAATGCATTGGGATTTGCTTTTATACAAGTTTGCAATGCCACAAATGGATGCACACAGTCCGAACCCTAAAAAATGAGACAAACAAAAATCATGATTTTATATCAGATTCCAAGTAGAAAGTGACATTGAGATCAAACTCCTAAACTTTAGATAGCTTATGCCTGAAATATTTTTTTAAGAAATTCATCAACTACATCTAATCAAATGAGGAAATGTGTATCTCATATCAGGGGAACAAGGTGCATTGTGCATAGCAATCCTATTTAGAAGTTGGGTTCTGATTGTGATAAAAGAAGTAATGTAAATGAGGAAGACGTAACGTAAAGATCATCTAAATGCCTTAAATTGAACAAAGATGGAAAAGGAAACATGAAAGCACAAAGTGACCGTTCAGTTTCAAAAACCTCTTCTACGTTTTATATGTCTACGGGGGAGGTTGCATTCATATGTTCCCTTTGTCATTTTTCCATTCTTGCTTTTGTATCTTCACCATTCCGAGTTCATAAACAAAGGCAAACATTGACACAACTTTCTGCTATTCGTAGAAAGGATAAGCATCTAGCTAGTCTAGTGTGCCCCAGTTTGTTTAGTTTTTTCATAGTCAATATACATTAAGTTCTAATTCTGTGAGCAAATATTTTGACCAATATCCCTTCACTACTTCCTACTTTCGAAAATGGTTTTACAGTGGGTCTTTCTAATCTCAACCACTTAAGGGTAAGGTGTATACCTCCCTAACCTACTAATAGTGGGATGAGGAATAAACATAGGTGGTGGAGGTGTTGTTATTCGAACCAAGAACAACAATTATTCATAATACAAACCACATCTCTAAAGGCTTTGATCAGCCACGAGTGCTTTAAAACATGCTATTGTCCCCACACCACTTACATCCCCGCCATCAAAATAAACAAACATCAACCAAATATAGTGGAAAATTGAGCTTCTCGACATAAATGTTCAAATATATTATTTGGATTGAGTTCAAGATCCCAGAATAAACTAAGTTGACAAGTCACAGTAGAGGCATTCAAAAGTACTCGCTAAAAGCTGTTTAAAGAGATAAACTGAAGGATCACTGCATATCTACACTCACCTTTTCTTCAGCCGTGCTCTTAAGAAAACAGAGGAAGGCCTCCGAGAACTGGCTCCCACAAGGGCCTTTGCGTAAGTCAGCTATGCACGGACATTCCAATGCCTTCTTTGCTCTCGATTCAATAGACTGAAACGAAGATATACCAAGTCATTTAGCAATGAACTAAAGAATATATAAGAAAATCTCACAGAGGATAGATATAACAAAGAAGATACTTCAACTGAAGCTAAATGACCTCATTCTCATCATTACCATATGCTGCTGCCTCTGCAAAAGCAAAACAAATAAAACCAATCAAAAAACACATCACAAACTTATGACAATGAACAAGAAATAAAATCTGTCAGAATCATAGTCTTACCTCCCAGTAATAATCCATTATGAAATACAAGAAAGATAGAGAGCAATTAGGTTTAAAATAACATTACGGTTCCCTTAGTGAACTATGTGGGCATTACAATGTTTGCAGATTTCAGTTTTCCCACAAACTGTTGATCAAAACTTCCAAGTAGTGCCAAACAAAAAACTCAATAATAGAATCACGCGAAACAAAACCCATAACGAAGTTCAAGAAAGGAAGACCTGCAATAAGAGACTCCATAGATGAGGTTGAGGTGTTCTCCTTTGAGCTCTCATCAATGGCTGCCACATCACTTTGAGCTTGACCCATTTCTCCACTGATTTTCCCTACTTATCTATCAATCACAAATGAGAAGAAATTCAAAGTTGATCAACACTTTTGAACTTCTGATGCCACTACAAATCAGAATCAGAAACTAACTATAATTCTCAAACCAATTTAGAAATCCAACCAAGAATAGTCAAATACTATTTCTTAAATACCGCAACATAGCATCAATTTCAGGAAAACAGATAACAAAAGCACAAATACAATTCCAAATTTGGCGAAAAAAAACCTAGTTGAGTGAAGATGATGATGGAGAAAAGGCCATATCCAGCAAATATCCAATGAAATTCGGTGTTTCCAGAACAAATGCAAAACAAAAATTGCAGAAACATTAACCCAAGTAGTGTAAAATCGCCGAAGAAAATGGAGGAAAGAGAGAAGACGAGCAAGCACTTACTAGCAGGTGTTCGACGAAGAGCAATTTCCTGCGAACACGAGTGAAGAAGAAGAAGCAGCGGCAGCGAGCAGGGGTGAAGAAGTTGCAGTGCTTTCTCTCTCCACCTCGCTCTCTCAACTCTCAAGGCGCCTCTATTATGTTGGGGCCAACCAAGCCAAACACTACCTAATAAAGGCTGGTTCCTATGTTGGTAATTTTTCAGCTCAAGAAGAATTCATATAGGGATTCAAACTTTGGATCATTAGCACGAGTGATGTTACATCAATGTCATGTTCAAATACCATTTTTCTCAAATAGGTGATGTTATATCCGTTCTAATCACCAACATCCGTAGATGAAAAGTGTATGGCTCACCTGTTTGGAAAAAATTTCATCTCAAATTGATATGGATATAGCATTACTCTCACTAAAACCACTTAACAAAGGTGTTCACCATATGTGATACAATAAGTGAGATAACTTTAATTACTTTAGTCTATTTTCCTTTTATTCTGTTTGTCCAATTTTTATCCATGAGATATCAGTGATTGCGGTGCAGGGTGTTGAAAGCGAGATGGTGGTGGTGGAGGAGGAGGAAGAGAGAGAGTAGTACTTTTCGAGAATCATTAATGTTGCAAAATGACTCAACTGTCATTGCGGGTGTTTAGTAAATGGTTTTTGTGGTGGCTTTTGGCACTCTTGGCTTGTTTGACCAAGTCCACCGGCCAAATAGGGTTTTTGATAAGTGACTAATGGGATTGTCTTTTGGCATCCCACCAGCTAACTTTTGCAAAGTCACTATGAGTAAGCAAATAATGTTCAGCAAATTTTACCAAACACATCTTTACAAACAACAACAATTACCAGCTGTTAAGTCAGCTAATAGAATCAGTCAACAACCAACAACTAATGTTACCAGCTATTTGCCAAATAGAGCCATCATTTCTACGACCATTTTTCTTTGTGTGTTAGGGGATTTGAAAGTACTTACCTTATGTGTACTGAGAGAAGGGTAAGGACTAAGAGACTTGAATTTTATGCCCCATGTCCCAAAGACGAGTTTAGTACTCGGTACCTCCAAGGCCTTGTCCAATAAGCTAATCTAATCAAACTGACAATAGAAGTAATACTGTAATATTTAGTGCTAGGGGCTACAAGGGTCAAGACCAGTGAACATATAATACACTTGTTCAGAATCAGTCCTAGAATTTCCTACAATTTACAAGATGAGATGAACAAAAATATGATTATGAAATCAATGCAACTAGATTCTGGATACCCATTTTCAGCTCTTTTCACTGGCATGTCTTAAATTGATATGGGCACCAATAAGCTGATTAATGTTTCCATTCAAAACAGAGTTCAAATCAGGAACCTGAACACCAGATTTCAAATCCTGAACTAGTTTGTATGGCTGCGATATGTACTTCCGAGTATCTTGCTTCCATATATCCATAATTGCATCTTTCTTAATACTGCTCACACTAGAAACACCTTGCTCTGACATAACCACAAGAAGCTTTGCTTTTAATCGATTAAGTGCCTTCATCTTGTTCGCAAATTTATTCCTCTCACCTGCAGTAAAATGCAACCTCGTTAAGTATAACGAAGGATACTTCTTAGGTATGATCAGAAAGGTTACAAAATTCCCAATTTTTTTAGAACAATCCTTGATTTTCTGTTAGCATGGATTAATTATCAGCAAAGAGAGATGTCCCCCCACATCTGTTGCCCATCTACTGTCATTCAAAATGTTCTTCCCTTTCGTGTGCGGTGTGCCTCCCCCAACTCAAGCGGGCCCCATGGAGAAGGACAGGCAGTCAGGCACAAACACACACAGAAAAGGAGAGATAGAGTACATGCGATTCTTCAATATTATGATTGACAGAAGTCACGTTAAGTTCATCAGTTACCTGAGCATTGCACGCTTATGCCAGTAGGAACATGCTGAACTAAAACAACAGACGCACTTGGCCCTTGCTCATTTTCTCTTGATGAATCATAAGAGATAATCAGGTCATTGTCATCTAGTCGTATGTCCGAAACTGTCTCAAGAAATAGAGGAACAACATCCACAGCTGCTAAGCTAGCCTGCACATACAGATCACAAAACAACATATGTAAGATAATCTGAGCCACACAGTGAAGAACTCTCATTCCAGATTATGAACTTGACAACTTGAAAAACTTTGGACTAAGTTTAAAAGTTATTTCCGGCAATGAAAATGGTGCAGACAACCGCAAGTTCTAATTTGCCATCTTTGTTGCTATACCAAAATTGAACTTCATGTACTTATATCTTCATGACATCTTCCGCTTCCGTATTTATCATAAGGATATAAATGTGAAATTTTCCAGTTAGGATATAAACTAAATTGCAAGATTCCCTTCTAAACTTGTAACCAGCTTCACAAACTTGATTTGGACGATTCACACCCATGAGTGGATGGAATTTACATGATGCCAATGCTCAAGATTCCACCTTTGGGGACCTAAGAAGGCCCTTCACAAAGAAGTCATCTATTATACAAATTTTACCCTATGGTATATGTAATCATGTAAAAGAGAGGGGGACATTAAACGCTGCGGATTGGAACATTACCCCACCGGAATGCTAAATATAAACAAACATTTAAGACGCTTTGAATTTTAACAATCGTGCCTAGAACTAATTTGACATGTGTACCTCTTTAGTAGTATATCCTTGAAGTGAATCCAACATGTAGTGAACACCTTTTTCCCCCATCAGATAACCATAGGCATATTCAAACTCAAACTCAATGGTGGCAGATTTGATGCCCCCATTTCTGGAAGAAACCTCCTCCAGTACTCTCCCGTTGTGACCTAGCTTTTCAGCCCAGTTAATGTACATGCTTAAAAGCTGTCCAGCCCAAATCTGTATTCAAAATTATAGGAGAACACCATGAGTATGAAATGAAAAATCGTACATTAAAAAGACAAAACAATTCAGAAGGATAGCCAAATTGTTAAGGTGCAGTAATTACTTTGGTCACTCAAACCAATAAGGTATAACCTCTTGCATTCCAATTTAAGTCAACTTTACAGGGGAAAGGATTCCAATAGCCAGTTAACTTCTACAGGAAGGGAAGTGAGGGTCTACAAAATACACTAGTTTTATTACAATGCCACTGAAGGCAGATAGTATATCATAGCTCTGGAACAATGGATACATGTCTCCTATATGCTTGCAGAAGATATATAATCTCATCATGAAACTATATGCAAAAACAATTGCAGGCAATTTAAAAGAGACCTGAAAGGATATGTGCTTTCAAGTTTTTCCTATGACCAAGCCGCTATAAGCATGCCAAGAATGCACAATAAATTAATGAACACAACTGAAACTCCCTTTCTGATGCAATTTCAAGCCTACATTTATCAGGCAAAAAGAATACACATTTGTGGATCCATGGCTCAACCGCTACCGAATTTCAGCAAGCAGGCCGGGTCCGCAGGGATGTCAATAAGCAAAGTGTGTACATTTAGCACAAGTTTATGAACATTGTAGCTCCAATTTTATTTTCATGTTTCTGTATTTCGTTTAAGAAGCAGTAGCTGATAGAACAGAGCATAAACCTCCGAAGAGATGCCTTTGTCTCCAGTTTTAATAACAAGTGATGCTCCATGCATGTCATATTGCCCTTTCAAAAGCTTAGATAACTCATACTGATCCAAGAACTTGCTCACATCAACTGATGAATTATATGCTTGTATAAAGAGTCTGTAATTTACAGCATCGGTTTCCGCCAGCTCTGTAATAAGCTTTGCTTCTTCAATCTGCATCAATTAATTAAGATGAATATAGTAGTCTTAGATCACATAACTAAGCAAGCAATAGGGTCAAATGATTAAGTAAATTAACATGGATGATAATGCTGAGATCAATGAGAATATAATACATTCTTTATCTCAAATATGACCTCATGATATCAATGGCTGAATATCTACTATCAGTTAAACAAGAAAAGCTGAGGCATCATCTGTCTGTGACCGTAACAAAAGGAGTTATCATTTTGTTGAGTTTTAAGACATTTGGAGAGTGGAAAAGACATTAGGAAGACCATTAATGCTGTTATGTTGGTGATCATGTCAATTAATTTTGCACTGATAGAGGGAAGCCCCATTCCACACATCTTCCACAATGGACAGACTTCAATGGTAACTTCAGAGATAATATTGAAAATAATAACTGGGTTTTGACAAGATCACATGGCCACTTCCCACCATAATCAAGAAATCGGGCAAAGAATTGCAGAGATGCTATAATATCCAATATCATCAAACATATGCTTAGGAATACATCATAATAAAAGTAATCAATAAAGAAAATGGGTATTGTATGTGTCCTATTTGCAGATTGCAGGACATGTACTTATTGTCTGCAAACTAGTATAATAAGTGTGAGAGTGAGGCTGGTGAACATTGCTGGCTAGTGCTGATCATTCTCCAATCTCGACACCCTTGTCATTCTACATGAACATCTTCTTCAACTGTTATAATTGTTGGTAACCTTATAGAATTTGGAGGTTCATAGGTACTCAGAGTCTGGGGAGCACAAGAGGAATTTTCGAAATCTTCATGTGGCAACAAAGAACATCCGTATCTTGTTCCTTGCAATGGATTATCAACAACTACTCTACATTGTGATCTGAATGGAGAACAGTGATGATGGTCGAGCCCAGTCAACAGTTGATCTAATTTCTGACTAGTAGACTTGACCTCAGAATCAATTGACCACAGATGTTCAGATACCCTTTGCATTTCCGTTTCCGGTTCCATATGTGGATATTCCTTTTTACAGGTAAAACCCTGATTTTCGAGCTCCTGAGCGTATGTTTCCGAAGATTCCAGCGCAACCTTGGTGGACTGTAACTGATTGTTAGCAGCAGAAAGTTGATCTTGCACCTTTTTCAGCTCTATTCCCATCTCTAGACTCTCCCTTTTATGAGTGAAAAGTTGTTCCTCAAGCTCTTTTACCATTTCTTTCAGGGACTCCAGTTGGCTCTCAGTTGAATCTAACTCGATATTATCTGAAAAAAGTTCGTCTTGTAACTTACGTGGTTCCATTTCCAGACCTTGACTCTCTTTCCTGCAAAAGGATAGCTGATGGTCCAGCTCTTTCACAGATCGATTCGAGGATTCCAGTTGGGTCTTAGTGGATTGTAGCTCAGATTCTACTAAAGAAAATTGATCTTGCACCTTTTGCAGTTCTACTTCCATATTTTGACTTACCATCTTAAAAGTGGAAAGTTGTTCCTCGAGCTCCATAACCCTTTCCTTAGACAGCTCCAACTGAGACTTGGTGGATTGTAACTCAGAATTAGTTGAAGAATGTTGATTTTGTTCCTTTTGCAATTCCATTTCCATGTCTTGCCTTTCCTTCATATAAGCAGATAGGTGATCCTGAAGTTTCTTTACCTCATTCTTGGACAACTCCAACTCAATCCTGTTAGATTCTAGCTCCAATTCAGCCAAGGTAAGCTGAGCACATACCCCTTGCAATTTCACTTCAATGTCATGATGATCTTTCTTACAAGTTGAAAGTTGTCCTTTGAGCTCCTTGACCTCTTTCTTTGTGGCTTCTAACCCATCCTTGGTTGATGACACCTCGGCCTGAGCAGAAGAAAGCTGGTGGTTCATCTTATCAATCTCCTCCTCTCTCTGGTCTAGCTTCCTTTGTAAGGAATCACTGACAGAATTCGGTACTATGACTCCAAAACGAGACCAATCGAATATAAAATTACGAATCGGCCTATAACAAGCCTTCCCTAATACACGGAAATAGCAAGCTCCATCACAATTGACAAGAACAAAGCCTACTTTTGGCCTCAAGACAAGGGACTCACTCAATGATTCCAACACAGACCCTTTTATCTCAGTTCCATGTATTATCAATTTATCAGCTCTTAAGTCTATGTTATGGACATTTCTCATAGATAGCTCCCCATTCATGTGAACCATTTGATAAACAAACTTATTCTCAAAATAACGAGGAACAATAAAAAGATCAGGAGTACCTTCTAATTTGTAAGTTGCCATTTTTCAGTAAAAAGAAATTTATGCACCGTAAAATATAGAAGGAAAATAACGAGTAAAATACAACAATATAGATTGAATATAACTAAGTAAGAAAAAATATGTGGATATATCAAAGGCTATAAAATATATTGGTCGTTGGTGCGGCAAGGACCAAGGGTTCCGTCTCTGTTATATAAGCTCTAGGGGAACCCACATAAAATTCCACTACCTTTTTTTGGATAAGGATTCACCCACATTCTACGTATTCCTCACTTGTTGCATGACTTATTCACTTCTCGGCAGCATAGATAATGCAGATATACTTTCAAATGGACATAGTGCGAAAAAGAATTAAGTTTGTGGCTTCAGGTGACAAGTTCATCTTGTGAAAGACAAGCATGGAATGATATCCACCCAAACTATTCTCATCTTAATACTCATTTTAATTGCAATACAAGACAATGTCATTGAAATCTCCTTGTTTGCTCTAGGTATCAGATTCTTCTATAAAATCCTTTCTTAAAACGTTAAAAGTTTCCATGAATCCTAATTGGACCAACCCTCATGATCCAATAGATCATACAAAATACATGAATATTCAATTGGATCAGTAGGATGAAGGCTATAAGCATGCATATTAATAGGCGTATGTTTGTAAATAAAATAGGTGAACAGTTTTATACTTATGCCAGCCATATGCCACTATAACTTATGCCCCAAAAAAAACAGCACAAAGACAAATATATCTCCAAATGTTGTTCATCAGACAACTATTGCTATTCTGATGATATACATATATATTGTTTATCATACTATCATCTAGTTACTCCAATGATAAATTTTACTTATATTTTATCAAGAAATATAGTATACAAAGGATATTGTATGAAACATTGTATGTCCACTAGGTTTTGTCATTTTTTATTTGCCCGCAACATGAATAAGAGTTTTACATAGCAATTTGCATATTCAAAAGGGGATCAGTTGGACCACCATGGAAATACCTTGACAAGATCATCCCATTGAATGATCCATGCAAGTATCTCCATTAAATGATCCCTCTAAGGCTCTAACAATATATCTTATAGCTAGAAAGATGCAAATTGAAATCACCTTATACGCAAGGTCTTTGAGAGAATCAACTACTTTAGCACTATCAGCTAATTGGGCAAGCATTTCATTTGATTCCTCAGAGTCATCCCATAGGCTGTAATCTCGCATCTCTTCTTCTCTCTGGATGTAATTCTCTTCTTCAATCTCAAGCGCTGATGGGGCCAACATCTCAGCACGAAGAATAGCATCTTCAATCTTCTTCCTCAAAGCAAACAATCCTAAGACAGAACACAAACTTTTTAATGATCGCTTGACAAAACAGAACTTAAAGGACATGCTAGACTTAATAGCATCTACTTGCATAAAAACTAGCAAAACCTTGATCGAGTCATTTCATGATTCCAAAACTCATAACCCTCCTCAGGGCGTATATGAGGCAATGTAATTCAAATGATTGAAGAAAGTTCGTACTTTTCCTTCCACAGGTTACATTCCAGTGAATTGCATTGCATCCTACCGCACAAAGGGTAATGGCTATACCAACATTTGTTTAGCAATATCAGTTGAAACATACCAAAAAGCCAGATATGTTTAAGGTTTCAAAGCTCAAAAGGGAATGTTATACTGCCCATTACATGACACCTTATATAAGAAAATCACTTCCAGTAAAAGCAACTGAGAAGCTACAAAGTTGCAATAAAGAAAACAGCAAATACTCCAAAGAGAAAAACCAACATAGTAAAAAATTGTGCTCAATTTAATAAGCAACATAGCTAAAAGCAATTTAACTAATCTGCCACAGTACTTTTTGAAACCCAAAACACTGAAAGTAGCAATCTTCCTTTATTAAAAGCAAATTTCCAGAATTCCCAGAATCAAAATTGAGGGTATCTAAGCATTTAAAATGAGTTCAGATATGAAGCTCCACCCCAGTTCATTGTTTGACCCCTCTAGAGAGAGAAAGAGGTGAGAGAAAGTTGAAAGGGAAGCTTACCCAGTTCTTTGAAGACCTTATCTCTGTCCTCCATTGATTGAGAAGCTCGAATTGACGAAGAGCAGAATAGACGGGTTTGGGTCCGGGTCGTCTTCTTCAGTGAGGCTTGCCAATTGGATTTTAAGGTCATGGGCAGCAGACATTCTGCCGCCATTTTTGCTTACCCCCTTATCCATTTCAGCGCTACATATTTTTTCCACTTTTCTTCATACCTTCCTTTTCTGTTTTCCTCCTCCCCTCCCATTTGAACCGCATGAATATGGATATGGGTATGGATACAAGTATGAGTACAGATACAAATAATGGATACTACAATTTCCAAAATTTAGAATATAGGTACATAAAAATGTTCGTACTCTTGCCCACGTCACATATAATATCAGATCAACTTTGTATTGGTACTAATTTTACAATGTGTTATAAAGAGACTACATTGTAGTAATACTTTTTGAGTTTTAAAGTCTTATTTTTTGCTAATAAATTTGAGTCTAAATTTTATCCCCAATGATTTAATAATATATTAACATCAAACTTTTCATTCTACAAAGACTGTAAGTTTATTACTATTTTTATTTTTAAATTTTAGAGGAGACATAAAGACTAATAGAAACTGAATTTTCAACCTCATAGTTGAAAGGACCGTACTTAAACTAGTAGACTATCACTTCATATGTTATGTTTTTTTTTTTTTTGTTGGGGTGCGGGGTGCAAATTCATATGGTAAGTGTAATACACAGAGAAACATATGAACTAAAAGTGCAACAAACAGAAAAGATCATGAGATAACCAAATTATTACATACCCCATAAGTTTCTTCTACCAACAAGCTATTGAGATCATAACTTAGGGAGCCTAAGCTTCAGGTAAGCTTTAAGATGGTTCCTTCACTATGCAACAATAGTACACAAAACACAACCGACTAACGGGGTTTCAAAAGATGCTGCCTAAAAGTTCCTGCTTGCTAGACATAATAATTAGTACTAACTTAATAAATACATTTAAGTCGAGAATTTACACTTATAAACAGCACACATGAAGTGGAGGACCTGGTACACATTAAAGGGATTCTGCAAACTGGGGAGCATCCAAGTCAAGTTCCTGCTTCATGACACAGGTCATAAACCAGTCACTACTGAAAGTTCGAATGCCGCTCCTCACAGCTATCAATGCTTCCTCCATGTCTTCTTCACATGCTATAAAGATTGTTCTTGATTTGTCGCATATCTTTTCCAAACCGACATTGACCTGAATGGAAAATGGACACAGATGGTGGTGAATTTGAGGATAATGTCAACCTTTGTACTGAAGTGCTTGTCAAATATCTAAAATGGAGTAGAGGACAGCAAGTGCAGAACAGAAAAAATTCAGGAACCAAAAATCCATTTGAATGTTTTCACTGCCTTGAAGCTTTACATTGTGTTGATTTAACCACCCAAAAAAAAAAAAATCTGAATAGTCACAAATGTATGACCGCATTATGCAGTACTAGGAACAGGAGGAACAAGATGAACAAAGAAGAAAATAAAATTCGACTAGAAAGTAGAAATTGTATGATCCTCCTAAGCACAGTTAGTTTTTTTTGATAAAGAAAAGTATATTATTAACAAAGTAAAATTGTAATTACAAAGGTAGAGGACAAGGAGTCCTCAAAGAAAAGAATTACAAGTCTCCCCAATGACGTTGGATGTCAGTG
>BSSO01005459.1:0-13108 GCA_030267885.1 Mesembryanthemum crystallinum | reverse complement strand
GAAAATTTAACATATGAATTTCAACAAAAATGACAAGTATGAATCAAATGAGATCTAAAGGGTAAAGAAAAACCCATTTGGAAAATTTTTGCAAGGGCAAATCGGTCCTAAAATCCCATAAATTGGCCGGAAATTTAAACAAGGGGGGTTGGTCATGGCCAAAGTAACTTATAAGGAGGTTCCCCACAAAAAATTATATAAGGGGGTTTTTTACAAAAACTGTATTATATAAGGGGTTTCCCTGCAAAAAATCCTTACCATAATTACCAAGTATTTGTTTGCATCACCTCATAGGGTTTGTGGTGGTTCAAACATTTTGTAAATTGAACCTCTAGGTGACTCCTTCAAGCCGTGCTAATATAAAATGTATATATATATATATATATATATATATATATATATATATAAAGTTAAATTTCAAAAAGTAAAACTTATCTTATCAAATGCTATTTGTCAATTTAATTAATCCAATGACAAATGATAACAATCTTAGTAATTATGGTGCACCACAACGGTTGTTGGTCCCCTATGTAGGTATTGTTATGATAAAAAAGATGGAGATGGATTACCAATCATGAAAACGGCATACCATTTCGAGAGACGCATGTACAAATCTTGCATGTATCATTGTAAAAAGGATCGAAATGGTTGACCGTTAATACAAATGGTGACCATTTCGATCTTGGTTGTTGATCATTTGTAGTAACGGTCAACCATTTCGACCCTGTTACGATGATACATACAAGGTTTGTACGTGTGTCTCTCGAAAATCGAAATGGTGTGCCGTTTCATGATTGGTAATCCATCTCCATATTTTTTTTTATCAATAGCAATACCTTCACAGTGGACCAACAACCGTTATGGTGCAGCATAATTATTAAAATTGTGAAATTTATATATATATATATATATATATATATATATATATATATTTTTAATGTGGAACAGTAGAATAAGTTGAGGTGGTTAGTGGAGATTAACAATTTAAGGGATTATATTTATCTTTTATATTTGATAAACAAGATAATAATTTAATGATAACCAATTTTTTTACTTCAAAAGTAAGTTAATGATGCCATATCACTAATATAGCTGACGGAAGAGTAACGGGGACCAATATTATAAGATGGAGGCAAACTTGGAATTATTTTTATAAACTTTCCATTTTTAGATTATTTACGTTTAACCAGACAAACTTTCGATTATTGGCATCAAATTTTCAAAAAAAATAAAAAAATATTGAATAAATTCTAAAAATACAAACAAAAATCCCAAAAATCATTCATATGTTGAAAATGATAAAAATGGTTTACCATTAATCAATATAATTAGCCAGTTCACAAGAAAGGTGGAAAAAGTTCTTTCCAACCTCCTCATATCATTAAGTATTTCATATCAACTATAGAATACATAATTTTTCTATCTCTGAAAGGTAGGATCAATTCATTAATTGAACGCCATACGGCATCTACAAGATATATCGAAATCGAACGAGTACAAATCAAAATAAATCTCTATTCCAAGAAAATTAAGATCTAATGATACCGCACGCCCTCCAATCAATCGCTGTCTCAAATCGCAGCCTTCCACGAGGGGATCCATCGATCCGGCATAATTTTCAAGGTTTTGAGATTCATTTGATTCTTGTAGGCGCAGATCTAATTTCTCTTGCAAAATCATATGAACAACAACCAACGAACGAACCACAACAGACACTATAAGAAATTAGAGACTCAATACTCTAAAAAAACTAGAGACTCAAAACTCAAAAAACTAGAGACTCAAAACTCTCACAAGGAGAGAGAAAAGTACCGAATAAATGGGATGGATACCACCCAAAGAGAGAGATGATAATTATTGTGATTAACAAATAAAAAAGACGAAAAATTAATGAGAAATTAGGGCTTACCACCGGCAAAAAAGTCGGAGGCAGACCCAAGATGAATAGAGATGGAGGCTAGGGTTTAAGGAAGGAGGAGGGGAGAGAAAAGAGAAGTCGAGGAGACAATTACACCAAGTTATTTACACCAAATGATCAAGATACATATTAATAATCTATTTTGTGACAACTTATTGCATTTTAGTATACCAGAATCCATTTATGGTGCACCATAAATCATCAACTTATCAAAGATCTGCACGGTGCCATTCGGTATTGAAGTAGCGCTCGGATTAAGGAGGGTGGATTAGGCTATAGTCAACAGGCCACCCGCCTCATTGACTATCTTAGATAAGGCAGCCTCTTAAAAGTGTTATTGATCCCAAGTTCCGAAGACATCCCTAAATTTTTGAGAGGTCCCACCAGAAACATGATATCGCCGTAGCGCGGATAATAAATTGGCGATGGCATAACGTTTAAAATGGTGGCGGGGCTACGCGTACGCCTATTTTCCATCTTTCGTGTCTCTCTTTTGCTTTTGCTGTCTCGGTTCTCCACAGTATCCTCGACTGCTCCGTTCTCTCTCTCTTTCTCTGCTCGTCGAATTGCTATTGAGTAATGGATTGCCTAACTTTGAAACAAAGGTATGTGCTTTTTTGATTTGATTCTTGCCAAATTATCTGAATTTCAACTGTTAGCTTTGCTTAATTTCACTCTTATTTTACTTAGTTGCTTAATTATTGAACATTTAGGGTTTGATCATTGCTGAATTACTGATTATTCGCCATTGTGGTTTTCAATTTTCACGGAATTTGATTTCTAAGTTTCAGTTTTCTCTTCTGCGTTATGGATTACTGTTGTTTGTACCTGTCATTTTGTTCTTGCTCACTTTTGTAAGGCGTCTTGATTGCTGTTATGATTTTCAATTGTTACGATTTTCAGTTGTTTGATCAGAATTCACACTATGTTTATTGATTGTGGGGGAGGATGCTGATATTTGGATTTAGATGATTGCTATTGTTCAATTGGATAGATTTGTGGCATTTAATTCCAAAATTTCCGATAGAGTAAACCTGAGTTATGAGTAATATTTATATTTGAAATTAGGTAAATGATTTATAGCTTCTTCTCCTCCTTGGCCTCTTAAAATATCAAATGTTATCATTCATCTGCCCAGGTGAATGTGTTGCTTGTAATTTGGCACAATCATGACTATTGTAAGCTGATTGGGCAAAATGAAAGAAGTTAGATTGATTTTTATGTTTGGGGAATGGATTGTGCTTTTGTAGGAAATTTCTAGCTCTTGTGCATATAAAATCAGGTAAATTTAAAAGTGAGGTACTTGAGGCTTGACCTATAAGCACGTAGTAAGAGCATCCACATGCATGGTTATCAAAACTAACACCAACATTATTTTATTCAACCCATGTTACTTATTTATTCTAATATTTAGCCTATAACATTTAACTTATTAAGCCAATTCTATACAAATTCGGATAACACTTTGTAATCAAAAAATAATTTATCAAAAGTAACTATGATTTTGTTTTTTTCCTAAAGGAGCTTCAAACATTATTTATAAAAGAATAAAAATAAAATCAAAATGGAGGAAAAAGGGAAGAGGGCCCTTATTCAATTGAGAATACAGAGGCATAATGTCTCACAATTGGCACAGGTTTGCCAATTGAGACTAGTTTCTCTCATCCCTGCCTCAATGAAATTTCCACGTTATACCGTTGCAAATTTTTCCTTACAATTGATGTGTTCAAGAGTGTCGCTTGCTGCCTGAAAATATGGCTGTTAGATAACTGACTTTGTGCTTTACGAGCTATTGTCTTTACTTTTATAAGTACATATGCATCTGGTAATCTATAGAACATTTACTTCCAATGAAGCTTTCTTAATGTATTCTTACTTTGGTCCTAGGTATATTGATGCTTGCAGGAGGCAGGGTGTCTTACCAAACAAAGGCATTTGCTTATCACTTTACATGGTATTGCTTGTTCAGAGTAAATACTTAGACATAGATGTTCTTTGTCAAATTCTTGTGTCTATGTAATTATCAACTTTACAAAATTGTTTGCTTCCCTGAGACATGTAGCTCATATGTGCTCTCACTGTTAGTTTCATGGTCCCACAAAAGCAGGAAGTGTCTCTCTTTAATTCTCCTTTTCAATCACACTTAGTTTTTTGTCAAATGATTGTAAGATCCGTCAAGGTAATTGCCTGTTGGCTTTGATAGTATTGTATTGTTATAATTTCCCTCTATTGTGATATAATCATTTGATTTGAGGGAGAAAGCAAGTTTTGTAGTGTTGGTTATAAATAGGTCCTCAATTCTGTCAAATGCAGGGAGATTGATGCAGCATATTTGCTAAAACATATTAAATTCCGATGAACTCATTGCAGTGTCCTAATTTCCTTTGTGAGTTCTCTAGTGTAATTCAGTAATTGTAGTCCTCTATCTGCTTCCTTGCAGGTTGAAGTGAATACTTCCCAACATGAGCCACGTATCCTTGAGGTTTTCTTGGACCATCTAAAGGATTCGGATTTCCTGCCTCTATTTGCAATGTTCTCAGAAATTGATAACTCTGTCATTGATGGGGTGAACATATCTAATAAAGTCCCATGTGCAATGAACGGAAGTTATGTATTGTCTTTAATGCGTGTGGTAAACAAGAAACTTTGTGCTGTTTATCTAAATGACCTATCCTTAGAAAGGGGCTTCTTGAGGTATGTTACGGTTCTTGTCTACTTGTAGCACTGCTTGACGTTCAATACTTACAGAAAGGTCATTTATCCCTTTATATAATAATATGTATATAAAAATCTTTGCCTTGTTTACGTGATTTATTGTGTTTGTGAGTCCTTTTTGTTGTTAAGGTATTGACATAAATGGGTGTTTGGATTCACAGAAAAATGATGCTAAAGAGGAGCAATTTGGGATTCAGAGATAGACAAACTATTAATAAATATATATTGACTAGTAATATGGGAAGTTCCAGTTTCTGGAGCTTAAATTGGCAAAATGTTTGAACTTAGGTATGAGATTGAGAAGCTTCATTTGGAGATGGGAGTTTCGGGAAAAGGTTTGTCTCGTTCCTGTTCCTTTTTAGTTATTTAACCAAGTGCTACATTGGAGAGGAAAATGAGGATGTTTGAAGGAAGATTAGAAAGTCTCTTTGGCAGGCTCTAAGATTTGATCTTCTGGATGAACTTAGAATTTGGAGTTGTTTATACTAATGCTGCATCACAATGTGGCTTCTCGATGTTTGTTGGTAGCATGATTCGCCATGCCTGATACGGGGTCTCAAGTACAGGGATATATCCTGCAGTGACTTTGCAATATATGTATCTTTCCTGTGTTTTTCTATCTGCAGTGGGGAGGGGTGGATTTTGTGGTAGCAGAATTGGCTACTGTATTTGACATTGCTGCTTTACAAACAAAGTTAGAACCATATTCAGCTTAGACAAACAGGGATCATAATAACTGCTATGTTTACTTGTTATGATGAGCTATGGGCCGATGCTTTCAGATGTTGGTCTATGATTCTATATCAGAATTGAATTTAGGTATGTGCTCATAATATTATAGAGTAATTAACTTGTGAAGTCATTTGTAGCATTTTTAGAGAAGAAAAGAGCATTATATTACTGAGAATCAGAAGTACAACAAAGGAGGACAACAAGGCATCGTCCCAAAGAAACAACTTACAAGTGGTCCAATTCCTTTGGACCTCAGTGATAGTGCAACTCCTAAATGCCCCTACAACTTTCGACCAAAGAGAGGCCATATAAGTGACCCTATCCCACAGCAGTTCTAGCGATAGGGAGGCCTTAGAGAAAACCTGTGCGTTCGATTCCAGCCATATACACCACATAATTGCCAAAGACACAGTTCGCCATAATCTTTTCTTCTTTCCTTCCTCAGAACCATCATAATGAACTTGAAAGAACTTCACAGAGGATGGACAGACCCAAGCTTCCCCATAAATATGAAACAACTTGCTCCATAGAAACTGTGCAAAAGTGCAGTGCAGAAAGACATCTGCTGCAGCTTCATAGCTAGCACAACAAGTAATGCACCCATCCATTGTCAGGGCTATCTCTGGCCTCCTCCATTGTCACATATTATTTGTATTCATCTTTCTCAGAGCCAAAGTCCAAACAGATGCCCTTTCAAAGGCGCCTTTGCCTTCCAATAAGAAATTTGGAATGGGGAATTGGGGAAAAGACGGTAGAGTAGAAAGTTGTTGGAGGAATGAATGACATGAAAAAACTCCAGTTGAGTCACCAATTCAAACTCTAGAGTTGGCCCTTTCACAGTGTTAGAAAAGGTCCAGGATGTCAAGCAAAGAGATAAGCTCCAGCATCTCATGCAAGGATCTCTGTAGACAGAGACTCCAAGAGCTATCATGTGGAGAATAGCTTTCAGACACCAGGGCATCATGACTATCCAAAAGATGAAAGAAATGGGGAAATCTAAAACATAAAGGCTCACCCTTAATCCATGTAATTTCCCAGAATCTGGCTCTCAATCCATTCCCAAGCTTCAGACCCACCAACGGGAAAAATTCACAGGGATACTTGGGAGATAAACTTCCATGGGCAAGAGTATGTAAATCCTGCAACACTCTGAACATCCCACCCATTCAAATATAACTCTTTATAGCACGGTGCCATATCCACAACCATTTACCCACAAGAGTAAAGCACACCACCAGAGCAACTTACCCTCCTTTCCCTTCCCTTACCCAACATAACAAACCAACGAATGTTGTCCACCTGTAGCAAGACACACAAAAATACCCCTCTTTGACACCAAGAAGCCGCCTTCAAAAAGAATGTGCAAAGTCACAATGTAAAGGATAAGTGTTGACTAGTGGTGCCTTTGGTTGGGACGGAACTCTCATGTTTTTTCCGGGACTTCCCTTTTGCTTATGTGTGGGACGAGGTGGTCTACATGGCCTCTCTTTGGGGCAAAGCTGTTGGGGCTTACAAAGGGGTATTTCTCACTGATATTCAGTGGCATTGGAGTGATTTGTAATTAGAGATTCTTTTGTATCTAGTTCTCTTGAGGATTCCTTTCTCCTAGTTTGTAACTATCTTCACTTTGGTTTATTAAAATTTTTTTATTAATAAAAATAGTATAATTAAGTGTTCACTAGTCTTACTATCACGGTGACAAAGCAAACACTATTCTTAGAAATAGGCCATCCGAGATGCCTACATTGAACCATATCATGAGTGTTATTTTTGCCTAAAACCATGGTCCAAGCAAAGGTATGCACTTTCAAGGGCGCCTTATACTTCCAAATATAGTTGGCAAGTGGAAAGGAGGGATTTTGAGAGGGTAGGCAAGATGATAGAGGAAATCTAAGAGAATTTACCCTTGTCCAAGATTTTAAAAAGATATTTGGATTGAGATAGCTAAGATTGGGTTTCTGGGCTTAGTCTTTAGTTCTTCAGAGGTCACCAATTTGGCTTCTTTAGTTGGATTCTCTCCTTTAGATTGGTTGCTTACTTACCTGGTTACCAAATATAGATGGTTGAAGAGATGGTCATATTTTTTCCTCTCTTGAGTTGTTATGTAACGTTGTCTTTCCTCTACCCCATTTATTTGTTTTAGTTAAGTACCTTGTTCGTTAAGCAAAGAGAATATAGAAGACCATGAGGGGTTTTGTGCTGTCAGGGTTAGGAGACAGATCTTTTTTCTTTTTTTTTGATAAGAAAAATTTGTATTAAAACCAAAAAGAGGACGTTAGGAGACAGATCATATGATCATTTGTCAGGGTGGATGAAGTTATTTATTCTGTTATTTGGGAACTGGAAGACAGCATACATCGTCCCTCTATTAATGTATTGTCTTTTGGAATTTAAAAAAAAAATTAATTCCTTCTTTTCTACATTGGGTGATATGCCTGATTCTTATAGGCTAATAAGCAATCCTGTATTTTGGTCAAGATGGATGAGCTCTCACCTGTAATTTTTCATTCTGCGAACATATTGCGGTGTGTCTAGTAGCTTTTTGCCAGTTGAATGTCTCCCGGGGTCTGCATGATGCTGATCTATGACAGTAAAAGTACTGCTGATTTATTTATATGATTCTTAGAATTGAGATGGATTGAGAGGATGTCTAGCATATGTGTAATTAGTGATAGAAGCTTATGTTTCCTTCCTAGCTTTAGTTTAACTGTGTCAATTTATTGTTGCGTAGATTTCTAGCTGATTACTAGGACATATGATTCATCATTTTGTTACAGCTAAGTATTATCTTGTATGGTCTAGTGTGGGGGTATGATATGGTAATCAAGTAACAAATTAGAATACCACTGCATCTTTTGATGACTTAAACATCTCCTGGTTTCTAAGGGTAACTTTCATTAATGAATTTCTAGAAGTATTATTATAGAGAGTTTGTTGGTATGATTCTCTGACCCAGTGCTTTTGACATTCAGAGATCTCTTTCATAGGGGCTTGACATGCAAAATGCTAAACTTGAGATCTTCACGCCTGAGGAAACTTAATCTCACTGGAAATTTCGTGCAACTGCAGACTCTTAATCTGGATTTTAATACTTCACTCACTAGTTTCCAGGAGAGTTGCTTTACTTATATGCCAAACCTAAAGCACCTCTCATTGTGCGCGACAAGAGTTTCTAATCTTTGGACAACAGTCGCTGCATTGTCAAAGCTTCCTTCTCTAATTGAACTCCGGTTTCAAAATTGTTTGTGTTGTAACAATACGGGTCCTTGCCCTGAATCAGCTGCCCAGAGGATAGAAGATAAGGATTGGGTGGGGTATGATGATAATTCATATGTTGGAGCATCATCCTCACAGAGTCTTCTGCTTAATCAATCTCATTTGAACTCAGAAGAGATGCTTCATGATATATCAGCTGAAAGGCCAAATGAAGAATTTTCAGAAGATTATGAAGGTGATATTTCAAATTACTATCATGAGTTTGGTTCAACTGAGCTTCTGTCCGATGCATTCCACAGCTGGGATCTGCTGAATAACAATGCAGTAAGTGATAGCTCCTGTACATTTTGGTTGCAGGAAATTTATTAGGTTTAAGCTGGCATTTCCAAGTATATTGATTTTCTTGAACTTTGTAAATTTTTTGCAATTTAACAATCAGTCGCGATACTGCAATATGCTGCATTGTAACAGTGTTTTAGCTCACCGTGACCAAGTATAAATACCACGAGGCACAAATCATCTGCATTACTATTGAAAATGGGCTCACGACTGTTACCGCGATCACAACCGCTATTGGATTCCATGTCATCAGCTGGTAGTTTATATTGTGTTAGGCCAGATTTCTGTGTGATTTTAATTTGACATTATAAAATTTAACGTCAAGCTAATACAAGGTTTCCTTAGTCCTTGAAAACGAAGAAGATGCCATTTGAAGTATTCTTATCTTCCAACCTAAGTAATAGGTGTTCCTAAAATCTTTGGTTGATGATGCCTCTATCACTGTCTATTGGATTCCATGTCATGAACTGGAAATTGTGATTTGTTTGTCACCAAGATATTTGGTTTATGATGCCTCTGTCACTGTCTTCTCCTCTACTTATATAGGACTCGATATCCTTTGTCACTTTGGTTGATCATGATGCTCCAGCTTCTTTTCTTTATCTGCAGCATAAGTGGCATCCTCTATCAAATGATAAGAAGGGAAGGGCACTATCTGCAAACTTATCTATTAATAAAATTGATTTTAATAAAAAAAATCAACTTTTCATCTTCTGTTCTGGGAGATGACCGCGCTCGTGCGCGCGCACACACACACACACGCAATATAGAACTTAATTAAAATAAGTTCGTGTTAGCTCATATGGAAATATGAAGAATGGAGAATAAAGTTAGTTCTTCCTCCAATATTGTTGCTGCAAATATGAAGACATGTTTGCTATTGATAAATCTTCTTATTTTTGTTGGAAAACTAAAATTGGGAAGGTTTGGCTTAAGAAATTGTTAACTGTAGCAGGTACCTTTGGGCATATTTACGAACCGAGGTGGAGATTTTCCAGCAAGTGGCTTTTACAATATGCACACTTCATCTTTGACCGTTTCTGAGAAGAAGTATTTGTCACATCATCCTTCACCAATATGCTTTGAGAAGCATTACAGAGATTACATGATAGCTTCACTTCCTCAGTTGCAGGTTCTAGATAATTTATCAGTGAGCAACATGGACAGAGAAACAGCCAAGTTTAGATTTTCAACATGTTTTGAATACTTACCATACAAAAGAAGGCGTAAAGAGAATCTTGTTAGTATCTTGAACAACCGTGAAGTCAATACCAGTCGATCCTGTCTGCATGCAAACTCTGCTTACTATCATTCTAGATCGCTTAATGCTGCTAAAATGGGCTCTTCTGCATGGCCGTCTGTGCTTCCACTTTCAAATTCAGGTTGTGTTTTTGGTGATGAGAGTAAAAATTTCCGTCCAAGGCAATTTGAATACCATCCGACTGACTCAGGCTTATTGGCCTTTGGGACTCTTGATGGCGAAGTCGTCGTTATCAACCATGAAAATGAGAAGATTAATAGTTATGTACCATCGCTGGGAGCAATGAACAGTGTTTTAGGCCTTTGTTGGCTCAAAAAACACCCCTCTAAGGTATGCAGTTTTAGTAGCAGAGGATACATTAATGCAGTTGATATATATTTCATATGTTCTCGTTTCATTTACTATTTGTATGAGAATTTTGTGTCGCTACTTTCTGTAGCCTGTATTACTTCACATGTGTGATGTTCTTTTATATGCAATGGTCATATTTCCGCTGTTCATAAAATTCCTAGTGATGCGGATGTTGTGTCTCTGGGGAATATGCTAGAATTATTTTCTTCTCTGCAACAAATGTTTCTGAAAAGTAAAACTTCTTTGCATTGTGGTTGCAGACTAGGAAACCAGACTTCGCATTATTTACTTTAGTTCTTTTTTCTGTAGGAATGTGAGATAGAACCCGCTGCCTGAAGTTTATGTACATTTAGTTTATAAGTTGGTGGTGGACTTGGCAAATAGGTGGATCGGGTTGGGTTGGGTTCGGTTTAGTGATTTCGGCTTTGGTCAGGTTGGTTTTCTGGTTGGGTCACTTTTCGGATCAGCGAACGTCTCTGTCTTTTAAGGTTTTGGGTTTGGTACAAGTCGAATAGCAGTGGGCTGTGTTTGGGTCGGTTTTTAGGTCGAGTCATTTTTTGTCAAGTCTAGTTGATGGGGTTGGCATGAGGGGTCTAATGTCCAAGCCAATTGATCAGATGATGACAACTACGCATGTTAGAAGACAGTTCAGTAGTTCTCAAGTAAGTTTCAAGAGTGAAGGGGCACATGCACATTGCACTCATCGAGGGTATTCTTGAAATTCAGATTATATTCCTCAATATGCTTTGTAGCTGATGGATTTCTCTTAAATTTTCTATAGGAGTTTGCCCTAGTTTTTGAGAAAGTAATTGTAGATGTGCATGCTCCAAAAATAATTGAAGCTGAAAACTGGCCAGAGTTAGAAACCACAGATCCATTAGGATTTTCCACTCTGGTGCTAAATTTAAGTTGAACTGTCAATGTACTAGCAGAATCTAAGCTGGTCGTGGAGTTTTGATTGCATAGTATTATGTTTGTGAAGTTGCTCAGAACTTGAAGGAGAAATTTCAAAAGCTAAAAAGCAGCTTGGTAATATGTAGTATTTTTTTTAAAAGAAGGAACTATTATCCTGTCAATTTTCTACATTGTAGGACTCAATTGAAGAATATTACAACCATAATTGTGTTTTTATGACTGAACTATAATCCTGTCATATATCTCTTACCAGACACCTCTGGATTTCTTTAAGTAACTGTAGCTTCCTATGTTTAGCTTACTCCTTATTGTTAGGGTTATATTGTACTAATGATTAGTTATGACCCTAAGTGTAAGTAATTGTTTGTTCTTGCAGAAGGCAAGCTACTGCATTATACTAAAGCTTCTGTGTCCATGATTTTTGTGAATCATTTCTTCTGTCACTAGTCTTAAATTTCATGATTTTTTTACTGTTGCCTGACTTGTTTCCTGCTCTGCCACATTATCAGCTCATTGCTGGATCAGATAATGGTTCTTTGAGATTGTACGACATTAAACATTGGCAAACAGCAGTTACAGGAAGAAATTTCAGTGCTAATGACTTTGCCTTCGATAACTTTGATCAACTAACTTCTGTCCATGTTAATGCAACGGATGAATTATTTATTGCAAGTGGATATTCAAAAGATGTTGCATTGTTTGACATCGGCACTGGAAAACGCATAAATATGTTTACTGATATGCATCAACAACATATTAATGTTGTCAAATTCTCGAACCATTCTCCATCCATTTTCGCTACTTCATCATTTGATCAAGATGTCAAGATGTGGGATCTAAGGCAAAAGCCACTTCAGCCTTGCTTTAGAGCTTCAAGCAGCCGAGGAAATGTGATGGTCTGCTTTTCTCCAGATGACCTTTATCTTCTTGTGTCAGCTATTGACAATGAGGTAATCTTGAGGATGTACAGCATATTCCTGGTATTTTACATCTCATACCGAAATTATTTTGATTGCATTACCACTTTTCTCTGGGTCGGATTGGGTTGGGTAGGGGGCATTGTGGAACTGCCTGTATTTGAGGTTTCGAAGCATCTATTAGAATGTATTATCTTCTGCAATTCCAATCCAACAAGCTAATGTTTCGTTGTTTATTCAAAACATGTTTCTAGTAATATGATTAGCTTTATCGTCATTGCAATACTAATAAATTGTTTCTACGTTCTTTTCTTTTTCTGTGTATACTATGACGAATTAAATAGTATGAAGCTTGTGGACTGACCTGATTAGTCAAATATATGAGTATCTCTCTTTGAAATAAACTATTGGGATCAATAACCATATGAGATATGACTGAACGTTAAGTAATTCTGTTCTAATTATCCCTCAACTTATTGATTCAAAGCTACTTTAGCTTAAGCTTCTTCCTTTACGAATCACATCCTTACATTACCAATCTGTGTTTCCAGGTTAAGCAGCTTTCAGCTACTGATGGAAGGATCCTGTTAGATTTTGAGATAGCATCAACTGGAAGTTCTCAGAATTATACTCGTTCGTATTACATGAATGGGAGGGACTATATTATTAGTGGGAGCTGTGATGAGAGTGTAGTTCGCGTTTGCTGTGCTCAAACTGGAAGGCGACTTCGGGATGTGTCTTTGG
>BSSO01005458.1:0-13109 GCA_030267885.1 Mesembryanthemum crystallinum | reverse complement strand
AATAAAAGTAAATTAATAATAATAATAATAATAATAATAATAATAATAATAATAATAATAATAATAATAATAATAATAATAATAATAATTCAATTCAGTTCAGTTCTAATCAGTTCAGTTCAGTTCAGTTCAGTTCCGATCAGTTCAGTTCAGTTCCGTTCAGTTCAGTTCAGTTCTAATCAGTTCAGTTCAGTTCAATTCAGTTCAGTTCAGTTTTTTTCAGGTGACGAGAACATAGCCTTATTGGGAAAAAATTTAAATTGTAGTTAAAATTGCTACTCTATATTTGAATCTTTATTCTTCATTTATTTATTAATCTTAAATGCGCTAAAGGTGATTGTGGAGATAACATGGTAGAAAACAAACCAATTTAACAAATATGAGTTATGATGTAGATAGATTCATATATTCTAAACTCCAATAGTGAATAAGTATGTAAACATCATCCTGAAAAAAGTGTAAAAAATTAGAGAACATAGGTTTTCTATTGATTAATTGTTTTTCTTGAAATTTATTTTGTCTAGGGGTATTTATTAGGGAACCCCACCTCTGATGCAACTTTGGAAAGAAGTAATGTGATTCCATTCGCTCATGGGATGGGCCTCATTTCTGATGAGCTATATGAGGTAATATAATGTAATCCCTATTATTTGACTTCTTAACTGCGAAATAAATTAAATAATAAAGGAATGAGAAAATGTGAAGTATTTTCTTTTTCCATGTAGTCATTGCAGAAATATTGTCAAGACGGATCTCTTAAAGCAGAATCAAACAAAAATAAGTGTGCCCGTAATCTCGAAAATTTTGAAATGGTTGGCAAACATTCTCTTTGTTACTTATATTGTAAAATAGGAGTTGATGAGCTTAAGTTATTAAGATGATGAATTAACATATGTATATTTTACAAATATAATTTAGGTTACTTCGGGACTCAATAATGCAATGATTTTAGAGCCTAATTGTGGATTTGCTTTTCCACAATTCTACAATATAATGGAAAAAAGGACATCCATAGTTGAATCCTCTAATGTGTTACTTCAGCTTAAGCGCACTAGCTGTCACCGTGTAAGTCTCAGTATTCTTTCCATTACATTTCATTAATTGTCTAAACTAGTGTGTGGTGTATGCTTTGTATTATCCGTTTCTATATTGTATCATATATTATATTATGTAAAATAAATATAATGGAAAAAAATGTAGTAAAAAAAATGTTAAATTTGAAAAATATAAAAATTAGAGCCATAATTTCAGTTTTCAAGTTGTACACTACAATGTTTGAAAGTAAATTAACATACTTTACATTTGAAGTAGTTTATAATAGTTATTATTGACAAGTAAATTAGGGCTTTTAGGACTAACACAAGAATGATAGAACCTTTACTATTTTCTTAAAGTAGGTGCCTCAACGCATTGTTTAGTTTGCACCACTAAATATTGATGATGATCTCATGCACTGCACACAAAGTAGTTAAACCTCAAGTACTATAACATATAAAGTAGTTAAGGATATGTATGTTAATGTGAAAAAAAAAAGAGCAAACTGAAGAGAGCAGCACGGGCTGCAACAGTCTATGAAATTTGGCATCAGAGAAACAGTAGAATATTTGGGACGCAGCAAAGATCAGCCCAACAGATTGTTGAAAATATCCAATTCCAGCTCTATGTGAGGCATTTTAATGTTTGTAATATAGACCAGTGTACTAGCTTGTAATCTAATACCTACTCTAGTTTGATGTTCTTCTGGATGTTGTTTGTCTGAAGTTGGTGTTGTGAACTGCAGGGTTATTTCTTGTAATGCATTTGTAATTGGCTTTTCCAAGGGGTGTCATATTGACATCCTTTTGGGAGATGGAATATACAAGCTACCACTTTCCAAAAACAACAACAACAACAACAAAATTAAAACTTCGAGTATGTAGGTCAAAAAATTTGAATCATCAATTTACTAGATTTATAGTTTCACAAAATGGTTTATTATACCTCATTTCTTAATTAGCTTTTATATATCACCAATGTCATTCTTGTTACGTAAAATTAAATATTTATTTCTATTCAGATAATAAAAGAGATTCATAATAACCTTCTATAGGGTCTTCTCGAAGCCTTCAATGTGGCTTCACTCACTCTAAGTGGCTTACCTAGAGCTTTGAACTCTTTTTGACTAGGGTAATCAAAGTATTTAGGGAAACTCTAAGAGCTCCTGATGGTGCTCCAAAAAACTCTTACAATTAACCATTTAAAAAAAAAATTAAATTTAAATTCTTGTAGAATTTGACAAAAAAAAATTTACACCCATCTAGTTATTTTTTACTATGTACTTTACTTCACGTGAACATTTACATTTTTGAAAATGTAGAGAGNCCCCCCCCCCCAAAGAGAAAAAGAGAGAAAATTCATCAAAGTATGGGATAAGATAAATTTACAACAAGGTCATATTTAGCAATTTCTTTCAAGTACAGTTGATATTTCCATTCTGAAATGTAATGTGAGCAACTATCCTTAGTATACTGCCAAGTACACACTTAGACTATTAATAGTTAGATGGTGACACAGCTGAACTTGCAACGTATAATCATAAAGCATAACAGTGAAGCTAATGCACTGGCTTAACAATGGACGACAGGTTAGTAGTGTGCTTTTTTGGGTTTAATTACTATTCTTTAAGAATGAAGCAGATTTGTAAATGGAGGGCCTTAACGGGACTTAAAACTATTTGTATCGCACTTTTTGCAATTAGTTGCCTGAGAAATAAATTTTAAATATAAATATAGACAAAATTTCTCTTTCACAAGATGACATAAATGAAAAAGATTAAATTTTACCTGGAATTTCTTTTCTGTTTTAATTACAACACAAAATGTCATGTTTAGATGTTAATTATAATGAATAGATTATATGTAAAAGCATATCTCCAATTATGTACATTTGGAAACTTATTTCATTTTATATCTATATTCCCTATATTATTTACATACTAATTCAATATACATTACTTTGTTTCAAGATAAATGGATACAAACTTGCAGGGTTTTGGATGAATGATGACAAGCTTCAAGAAGCCATTCATATTCGAAAGGTATGAATAATAGTTTTCTTTGCTTTGTGAAAAAAAATACAATACCTTACATTAAAATAATTGTCATTCCAGGGAAGCATTACAGAATGGATAAGATGTAACTATGGAATAAATTACACACACGATGTTGAGAGCACTGTGAGTTATCATGCAAAACTAAGCGCCAAAGGCTACCGTTCTTTAATATACAGGTTAATTGAACTTTTACTTATGCATCCTAAATTTGTCTACTTTACTTTATCGAGTAATTTACATTTTCTCAATGATCAATGTTAAAATAGTGGGGATCACGACATGATTGTTCCATTCTTAGCAACTCAAGCATGGATAAGATCATTGAACTATTCAATTGTTGATGATTGGCGACAATGGAAGGTTGACGGTCAAATTGCAGGGTATGTTACCAACTTCAAATTTTTTTTTCTCCTACTTTAACTTTATCTTTTTCATTTTTTGAAATGAATCATGTCATTGCATAAATTTTGTCATGGATGCTCAAAATCAGTTATCTAAGCCTCAAATAGTAAAATTATGCTATCTAACATAGGGCATCCACAGTGGTAGAGACTCTTAAGATTTCAAGACTCGCCATATCAGCATTTTACTCACTAAAACCCAACTTAAAACTTCACAGAATTTGCACCAAAATGGTTCAAACTCTTAAGATTCTTCGAACTTTGCAATTTTATATGGGGCCCAGCAACAAATTAATAATTTTAGCATATTTAATCTTTAATTGATTTAATAAATGATGATGTGGGGCCCACATGATAGTCTTAAGTGGAGTCTTTGATCTAAAGACTGCATTTAAGATCTTAAATTAAAAAACCAACCACAATGGTTTAAAACTCTTAAAACTCTCAAAAATCACAAAATTTAAGACCCTAAAAGACCACCATTATTGTGAATGCCCTTTGACATTCTTATATTTGAAAAACTCATTTTAACATTGAACATTGTGATTTGATTCTTTTATCAATTCAAGACGCAATGATTTGAATTACTTTTCAATTTAAATTGATTTAACATCAGTTTTATATAAAAGGAGTTTCTATATGGTACTCCCATGGCATGAATTTTTTCTATGTGGTACCCTTTTTTATTTTAATTTTCTACCTAGTACCCTAAACTTGGAAAAATTATCCCAATGTAACCACACATCCTGACACCGCTAATTTTGTTTTGCACAAACAACAATGCCCTTACTACCAGCATGTGTGTTTACTCAACCGGGATAGTTAGATACTCTGCAGTCTACACCAGGTCGAGAATGGGTGGTTTGTCGATTCCTTTTGGATGAGAATTGCAGTCAACTGTTGACTGCAGAAGCTAGGACTTAGATTATAGAGAAAGTTAAGAGAACTCTGATGGTATAGTAAGCCGATCCATTTGTTGCTATCAGATCTACGTTTTTGTAAGTATTTCCCATGTACGAACATGTACTACATTATATTATGCATTAATTGGATGGTTTTGATCTTATTGTACAGTGCATTCTTAGTTATAGCAAATACTAATCATAGCAATGGATATGAATTAGTCGAGATAAGAAAACGAACAGGGAGAATAAATAGCATATGAAATCTGCCTACTTATAAAGATGATGGAAAAGGTGCAATTGGAGGGAAATATATGTAAGGTGAGAAATTTTTAAACATCATTTTTTAATGGGAGGAAACCCAATTAAGGGGCAATTTCATCAACTCAGAAGGTTGTCCAGTGAGAACTGTTGCCATGTTCTAATGGAATATGCTTATTAAGGCCGCATTGGGACAATTTTCAAGTTCGGGGATACCAAGTAAAAAGTTAAAATAAGAAGGGTACCGTGTCGAAAAACTAATACCATAGGGATACTATATAGAAAATCCCCAAAAAGTAAATTAAAACTCACAAAAAATGTTAAAGAAAATAACAAATCATTAAAAATACACCTTTTTGTCTTAGACAATGAATGTTTTGAATATTTGAGATATTTGGCATGAAAAATAATTCAAAGATAATTACAAACTTATAAGTGAATCTAATATGAAAACTTATTTTAGAACCTGCATACCAAATCATCGGAGTTTTATAACATTGCAATGTTTTTATCAGATTATATGCTTATCTTATTTGTCGAATAATTGTTTGTATTCATAGTTTGTGACATTTGAAAACAATTCATGAAGACATTTATAAACAAACAAAATGTATGATGTTGCTAAAAAGAGCTACTATTTTGGAATATGCTACAATTATTGCTAAGGTAACATTAGTGTGTGTTATATTTTAATACAATTACCTTTAGAATAGAGTAAATATTAACATTTTTTTAAATGAAGTATCTTATTATTGTATTGCTTTTGCTATAGATTTACAAGGACTTATTCTAACAGAATGACCTTTGCAACTATTAAGGTGAGCTTATGCAACTAGTTTTATTTCAATTTTAAGATCGACTAAATGAAGAATGTAAGTACTAATATAACAATAATTTCTCTTGTGTACTATTTTCTTAATAACAGGGAGCAGGACATACAGCTCCTGAGTACAAGGCCAAAGAATGTGCTACTATGTTCAAGAGGTGGCTGTTTGAAAAACCATTATAACATTTTCTAACTACCTTGTAATTAAAGGAATTGAATATTTATGAACTTTAGATCGCAAATGGTTAGAGTTATTTATTCCTATTGTCAGATAAGTGTATTGTGAGCTATGCCCACATTCCTCCCCAGTTATAACGACTTCCATAGGCAGATGCATTTAGGAAGCGCATTCTACTACATACTCATTCTTATACAATTAAAGGGAATTCTAATTGGTGCACCTGTGTCAATAGCTTTTCTAACTAGTGCTCAAAGTTTTTTTTTTTTTATAAAATTCCTCATGGTGCCATCATATTATTGTTTAAGTGCATTAGGTGACCAATTGTTTAGTGGTTGTTAAGTAAAATGTGAATTTACTTCATTACACTAGTTGAAAATGAATAGGGAGAAAAGAGAAAGCTAGAGGGCCATGCTAAGCAGGGGGAGACAGAGAAAATCAAATGGGATTAGGGAGTCTTGGTGTATAGAGAAAGTAGTCAATTTCATTTATAGGGGGAAGGAAGGGGACTAGGGGCTGGCAGAAGGTGGGAGGCTCAGCTGGGCAGGAGTAGGAAAGGGATCTGGTGAAAGCGGGTGGCTCATGCCATCACTTAATGCAACTTTACCTTGAATTATAAGGTTATATGGGTACCATCAACTGATAGTTAATAGTTTGAGGGCAGCACGAGTAATTTTATTTTAAAAGACGCATTTTTAAAATTTTTTAAGAACACAGGGGCACCATAGAGAAAATCCCTTTTATTTTAAATTCAAATTATACCCTCGAACTTGGCACTTGTCCAGTCTGTGATATTAATTATGGTTTAAAATTTTCAGTTAGTAGGGTCATGTCAGTGTAATGTGAGCTTGAATTTAATGTTTAAAAAAAATTAAGTACCTAAATTTGTCTTCAAAAATAACTTTTTGACTTTTCAACTTTTAAATTTGTCATTATATTGAGTTTAAAAGCTGTTTTTGGAAGCAAGTTCAAAGGATGGATATTTTTAAACATTAAATTTAAGCTCGCATTACACTCACGTAACCCAACTAACGAAAACTTAATTAGACAGCAAACCATAAAGAATGTCATGAACTGGATAGTGCACACGTTTGAGGGTAACATTTGTATTTTCAAAACACCAATTGGAAAAGCCAATGACACAGGGGCACCTATTGGAATTTTCAAATACTTAACTACTCCCTTTGTTTATTGTTGAAAGTTATGCATTCCATTTTGGTACATTCAAAAATGAAAGTTACACTTTCAATTTGTTGGCAAAAAAGTTTTCTTGAAAGTACCACGTTACCCTTAACTTTTTCTCTATCTTATCAACATGTCACTATCACCATTACACCTACTAGTAAAGCAAGGGTAATTTGATCATATCCTAGCCTTATCCAATATTGTGCCCAATAGTGAGTATCACCTTCAATAATGAACGGAGGGAGAAGTTGATTACTCTGTCTCACAGCTAGTTACTTATATAAATTTTTTATGCGATATTACACAGTGTACCCCTGTGGTTTGGCAAATTGCACAAGGAACCCATTTTTCAAGTTTCATGCGGCAACTATCGCTGAAAACAAACTTAATGAACACCATACCCCTAACCCCTAACTTCTGTTAAATTGCCGTTAAATGGGCATGTGAAAAGACTAAAATGCCCTATTCTTATCCCTCACTCCCACCCACCCTTCCCCATCCATTGCTTTCTCTCTCTTCCCTCCTCCCTACCAAACCACCCCCCACCAACTCAGCCCAACCTCCACCACCCCCACCAACTCAGCCCAACCTCCACCATCCTAACCATTGGTGCTGCCAGCACATCAACCATTCCCGCCGCCGCCACCACCACCACCAGCACATCAACCATTTGCGCGAATTCCAAGGCACTGGGAGACGTTGAGATTCAGGACCTTGCCCACTTCATCGAACACAACAAGAAAGAGGTTCGAAAACCTTTTATTTTCCTTGATTTAGTTTCTCTAGATTTTTTTGCCTAATCGAACTTGCCCATTTTCTAGTTTTACTATTTCTCAGGTGGGGTCTCGTTGGTTTTTGCTCCTCATATTTCATTAATTAATGGCAGTGGTGGCCTACAATTTTTGTTTCGATTTTGATTCCTATTGCTGATTATTGTGTTCTTGTTGTGCTATCATTATAATCTCTGGCCTGTAATTTGCCAAATTCTATGTTTTGGAACTTTTGTTTGTATTAATGATTTGAAAAGCTAAGTGAGAATTTGAGTTTTGTGACAGATGTGTGAGGGGTGAAGGTGAGTTACGTGCAAGTGCAACGGGCGGTGGTTGGAGTGATGGTGGTGGTGGCAGCAATGGTTGAGATGGTAGAGGTTGGGCTGAGTTGGCGGGGTGGTTTGGGCTGAGGTTTGCCGCATCAAATATTGTGCCCAATAGTGAGTATCACCTTCAATAATGAACGGAGGGCGAAGTTGATTACTCTGTCTCACAGCTAGTTACTTATATAAATTTTTTATGGGATATTACACAGTGTACCCCTGTGGTTTGGCGAATTGCACAAGATAAGGTACCCATTTTCCAAGTTTCATACGGCAACTACCCATGAAAACAAACTTAATGAACACCATACCCCTAACTCCTAACTTCTGTTAAATTGTCGTTAAACGAGCATGTGAAAAGACTAAAATGCCCTATTCTTATCCCTCACTCCCACCCACCCTTCCCCATACATTGCTTTCTCTCTCCTCCCCCCTCTCTCCCTACCAAACCACCCTCCACTAACTCAGCCAACCTCCACCACCCTAACCATTGCTGCCGCCACCACCCCAACCATTGCCGCCGCCGCCACCACCACCACCACTCTCGGTGGTTTGTGCGAAGTCCAAGGCACTGGAATACGTTGAGATTCAGGACCTTGCCCACTTCGCCGTTGATTAACACAATAAGAAAGAGGTTCAAAAACCTTTTATTTTCCTTGATTTCGTTTCTCTTAATTTTTTTCCCAATCAAATTTGCCCATTTTCTAGTTTTACTAGTTCTCAGGTGGGGTCTCATTGGTTTTTGCTCCTCATCTTTCATTAGTTAATGGCGGTGGTGGCCTGCAATTTTTGTTTCGATTTTGATTCCTATTGCTGATTATTATGTTCTTGTTATTATTATAATCTCTGGCCTGCAATTTGCCAATTTTTGTGTTTTGAAAGTTTTGTTTGTATTGATGATTTGAAAAGATAAGTCATAATTTGAGTTTTGTGACAGATGTGTGTGGGATGAAGGTGAATTACGTGCAAGTGCAACGGGTGGTGGTTGGAGTGACAGTGGTGGCGGCGTCAATGGTTGGGGTGGTAGAGGTTGGGCTGAGTTGGTGGGGCGGTTTGGTAGGGGAGGGGAGAGGAGAGGAGAGAGAAAGTAAGGGATAGGGAAGGGGTGGGTGGGAGTGAGGGATAAGAATAGGGCATTTTAATCTTTTCACATGTCCATTTAACGACAATTTAACAGAAGAGTTAGGGGTTAGGGGTATGGTGCTCATTAAGTTTGTTTTCAGGGGTAGTTGCCGCATGAAACTTGAAAAATGGGCACCCTGTACAATTCGCCAAACCACAGGGGTACACTGTGTTATATCCCATTTTTTAAATATCCATATGTACAGTTCCTTCGGAACTAACATAATTATACCAATAAATTTTTAAGATCCGTAGATGTAAACACAAATTATAAAAAATGGCGAGCCAACAAACTCTCTCTCTGGGATGACGAGAATGACGCGAGCTGCCGCCAAGGCTGCCAGAGTCCCCTCGACCGCCGGTAGCACAGACACACAAAGTACTCAACCAGCAAATGTTCAGGAGGAAGATAGACGTAACCCAGCGAATGTTGCACGCAATCTTACGGAATTGATGATGTCAAACCTCAACCAGGTAGCTCATGACTTGATAGATAGAGGAAGAGTTTTGGCTCAACAACAAGTGAATCAATGGATTCAGCTAATTCAAGGTTCATCTCGCCGTGAATCCTGGGCGCAAGAGGTGGAGAGAGTGGAATCTGCTCGGAAGGATAGCGAAAGAGGTATTAATTCTTCGATTTTGAAACTCTTTTGATGTGTCTAAATTGTGAAATGCTGGGTTTAAATTGGATTATGTTAAACGTGATGTGAAAGAGGGTTCTCCTGTGTGGGCAAAATTAATTTTGAGGATATTCAATCAGAGGTAGTGTTCTATCAATCTGCCATAGTATGTTATGTTATGGGTTCAAGCCCTCCTTTGTCTGTTTTAGCTAGGTTTTTGCGGAAAATTTGGGGTCAGTATGGTATTTCAAAAATTGTGATGTTGAAGAATGGGGTAACACTTGTTAGATTTGAGATGATTGAGAAAAGAGATGAAGCTCTACAATTTGGTATCCATCACTTTGATTTGAAACCATTGATAGTAAGGGCACGACATGTAGACTTGGAACTTTCAAAGGCAGCTATACTATAGTCCCGGTATGGGTTAAACTCCCTGGACTGGATGTAAAATAATGGGGTCCTGCAGGATTGAGCATCATAGACAGTTTGATTGGAAAACCTTTAATGGCGGATAAGAACACTGAGTCAAAGAATATGGTGAATTATGCTATATTGCTAGTAGAGGTGGAGGTTGGAGCGGAATTTAAATTAGTAGTGTATTTTGAGAATGAGAAAGGAGAATGGATGGAACAAGATGTAGAGTATGAGTGGAAGCCTGAGATATGTCACTTTTGCAAGAATTTGGGGCACCTTGAGAAAGATTGCAGGAAGAAGCATAAGAGAATATGAAAGCCAAAAGAGCCTATTAAGGCAACTATTGAAACACATGAGAACCCAGTTGCTGCTTCTGATAAACCTTATCACCCACAGAAGAACAAGCAATCTGAAGCTGAATGGCAACCAGGAAGTTCAAGGGTTAGACCATAAAGCGAACCAATCACCCCTATGTTAAACCCTTTCACAATACTGAATGACATAGAAGCAGGTCATGATGAAGCACCTGAAGTTGAGCAAGTCTTGTAATTTGAACAACCTATCCTCCCAGATGGGCATGGATAGAATTGCTAGCTGGAACATTAGAGGGCTTAATAGCCCCAATAAGCAAAGAGAGATCCCTCTCTTTTGCAACATGATGAAAATTGGGCTTCTAGGGCTCTTGGAAACTAAAGTAAAGAAATCAAAAGAAGTGCTAATTGCTAGTAGGATGCTTGGAAGTTGGTGTCACTACGTAAACTCTGATGATCATCCCAATGGGAGAGTATGGGTATTCTGGAGACCTGACACCTATAGGTTGGTTAAGTATGCTAGCTCGACTCAAGCAGTCACAATGGATGCTATTCACCTGCCCTCAAGACTTGATTTCAGAGTTACATTTTTATATGCACATAACCAGAGAGAACATAGGGATACCCTATGGAAACATCTTGAGGCAATAGCTCATGTAAACAAGCCATGGCTAGCAATGGGGGACTTTAACTACGTTTTTTCTATGGAGAGCAGAATTGGTGGAAATCCAGTCTAACCCTATAATACCCAGCATTTTTCAGACTATTTTCGAATATAGAAATTTATATTTTCAAGCATACAAGTTTTATAAGTGAAGGATTATGAATAGTCGAGTTATAACAAGTTGAGTTATTGTTTGGGAAATTCCATATGGTACCCCTGTACTTTTGAATTTTCCAATTGGTAGCCAAAACTTTTTAGCTAATCCAGATGGTGCTCCTGTGGTTCTAAAAAATTAAACTTCGTGACCAAAATATGAGTTTTCAGTCATGTTTTTCCGTTAATTGATGACGTGGCGCTATTCATACTTCCAAAACCTCAAAAAAACCTTGAAAAACACACAAAAATTTCCAAAATCACTACAAAAAGGAATGATATCTGTTTTTAGAGATGAAAGAAAAATGGAGGAAAAATCTAAAATAAATGTCATTTCGTCACATCACTGGTCCGGTAACCATTAAAAACTGTTTTAACTTATAAACTATCGCCACATCACCAATCAACAAAAAAAACTTGACAGAAAACCCATAATTTGGTCACGAAGTTCAGTTTTGCAAAACCACAAGGGCACCATCTGGATTAGCAAAAACGTTTTGGCTACCAATTGGAAAAGTCAAAAGTACAGGGGTACCAAGTGTAATTTCCCTTATTATTTTTATATAAAATAATTCAGTTTAAGTGATTATAGTTTATATTGGTATTGGAGTTATAATTCTAGTTAATTAGGAATTTTAGTTAACAGTTTAAGTTATATAAGAGTTAGAATAGCAAACCCACAAGTAAGAAATTAGAAAGATTATGGCATTTTGGTTATAAGAAGTTTGATACATGATACTAGAATTTGGGGTACTAGTGAGGGTGGATATAATTGGATTTCAACAAGAAAATAAATAAAAGTAAAATGTTATGAATAAAGATAGAGAATTGGAGAGTAGGAGGAACAGAGGTGAGTCTATTACTATAATATGAGGAATATATATAATACAAGAGGGGGGTAGGGTTTGCTTGGGTAACAAGAACCCTAGATACATATCTAGAATATTCCAAGAGATTATAATATTCCCGAAGTATACTGTACATCCACCATCCAATATTTCATAACACTCCCCTTTGAATGTACAATACTACCATCCAATATTTCATAACACTCCCCTTTGAATGTACAATACTAAAGAATATGCCTCGTTAAAACCTTACTAGGAAAAACCCAGTGGGAAAAATCCTAAGGAAGGAAAAAGACTACATTATTCTTTAATACGCTTAATTGCCGCCTCATTAAAAACCTTGCCAGGAAAACCCTGTCGGACAAAACCATGGCTAAGGAAAAAAGAGTGCAGGGCGTATGAACTCCCCCTGAAACATAAACTCCCCATGAAGAGCATTAATTGAGATCTTTGAGTCATCGCAGGCCAATATTGGGAACTAATTTCTTGAATGTTGCAGTGGGTAGTGCCTTGGTAAACAAATCTGCCAAGTTATCACTAGAATGAACTTGTTGAATAGTTATATCACCATTCTTTTGCAGATTATGAGTAAAGAAAATTTTTGGTGAAATGTGATTCGTTCTGTCACCTTTGATATATCCTTCTTTGAGTTAGCAATGCATGCAGCATTGTCTTCATGCAGAATGGTTGGCGTCTCTTTTCTTAAAGGTAATCCACAAGATTCACGAATGTGATAGATGACGGATCTTAACCATATGCACTCTCTACTGGCTTCATGGATTGCTAAAATTTCTGCATGGTAAGAAGAAGTGGCTGCGAGCGTTTGCTTCATGGACCGCCGTGATATGGCAGTTTCACCACACGTGAATACATACCCTGCCTGTGATCGACCATTGTAGGGATCAGATAGATAACCTGCATCAGCAAAACCAACCAAATCTGTTTTGGGTTGATTAGGAAAACGCCGAATTACCAGATGTGTATTTTTTATGACCACCCTTCGCCACTTGGGTATTTAAAAAAACTTCGGTGCCAAATGA
>BSSO01005457.1:0-13110 GCA_030267885.1 Mesembryanthemum crystallinum | reverse complement strand
AAAAAAAAAAAAAAAAAAAAATCTTAAACTCTTAGTTTTCTCTTCTTTAAATGAATGAAAGAATATCCATATATTTTTCTTTCTTTTAATGTTACAAGAATAGGGTGACCGTTTTCTCTCAGCTCTGATGAACTGAGTGCCATGGCGAAGAAGCCGGGAAACCCTAAATCAACGAATCAGGGCAAAAATGCAGATGATCATGACGATAATGAAGCAGATTCAGTCCCAGCAATCAATCAGAAACAACCGAGGAAGCAGAAACAAACAAAATCCAAGAAACAACCCAATGAAAATCGATCGATCCCACAAACAGCTGATGCGAAGAAAACTAAGGCTATCCTTGAAATTCAGGGGATCTCCCCTCTGAATCTTCAAGCTGCGATAGATGTCTTGAGTGCGAAGAAGCCGTCGATGCCAATGATCTCATCTTTAGCAAAATCTGATGGTGGAAGTCACAAATCATGGAGTGATCAGATGGAGGAGGAGGACAACTTGGATTCAAGTTCGACCACAATCCCAGACTCTTACCGTGGTGTGGTTGGTGAGGTCAGAATAGGTGAAATGGAACTACATTCAGCAAAACCAGCTCAGGAGAAGAAGATGCCTAAGATCTATGAGGAAGATATTGAACGAGAGATTGAATTCTAGTCATCTGCAGTGTATTGCTATGTAATTGGTCGCAATCCTCCACTCAGGAACATGGAGGGTTTCTTCAGGAGAATTTAGGGCAAACATGGTGTTGATAAGGTTGCAGGTATGGCTAATGGCATCTTCTTAGTTCGCTTTCACTCTATGGATGCAAAATATGTGGTGTTAAAAGAAGGAATACGATTGTTTGATAAGAAACCATTGATTGTGAAGAGTTGGTCACCTGACATTGATCTGAAAAAGGAAGAGGTGAAGAGAGTCCCTATATGGATTCAATTGCCAGGTCTGGATATGAAATACTGGGGTAGACCAACTCTGAGCAAAATTGCTGGTACCATTGGTACCCCTATTAAAGCTGATACAGCAACTACTGAACGTGATAGACTAACATTTGCTAGGATGTTAGTTGAAGTTGAGATTGATCAGGACTTCCCTCTTAGCACACAATTTGTGAATGAAAAAGATGAGTTAATCACCCAGGAAGTTAGATATGAATGGCTTCCCATTAAATGCTTAGAATGTGGTGGCATGGGACATGAAACTGAAGCTTGTAGGCAAAAGAAAATTAGTAAACAGAAATGGATCCCTAAGGAACCCCAAGGTGCTCCACAACCACCACTGGTTATACAGGGGGAGAATCATCATGCTATAAAACAAATGGGTGAGAAACAGAGGATTGATAAGGATGGATTTGAGACTCCAAAGCAGGCTGGCAAGAAACAGAAAGTGAACTCTCCAGCAGTTAAGACTGCAAATAACTTTGATCTGCTATCTGAACACACAGAAGCTGATATAAGCTCTGTTTTATTATCATTTAATGGTAATGCTAAGGATGTGGTAGCTGGTGGCTCTACCTCAAGACCTCCAGATGGATAGGTGGGGTTTTTGGAATGTGAGAGGAATAAATAGGCCTACTAAACAACAAGAAGTGAAGTGGTTACTTCACAATAATAAGGTAGACCTCTTTGGTTTGTTAGAGACCAAAGTTAAACCACACAATTTTGGTAATGTGGCTGCGGGTCTTGGAAACAACTGGTCTTTTGCTACAAACTACTCAGCTCATGGAAATGGTAGAATCTGGGTAATCTGGAATCCATCAACTTATTATATATTTGTGCTCCATACTACATCACAGCTCATTCATGTAGAAGCTTCTCATACTCCCTCTGGTAATTCGTTCTTGGCTACTTTTGTATATGCGTTTAATGACCCTGCTGAGAGAATTCCACTCTGGAATGATCTCAAAACTCTTGCTCTCAATATAAATGATCCTTGGGTCATATGTGGTGATTTTAATAATGTCCTCCATCTGAATGAAAGAGTTGGTTCTGAGGTGACTTTAGCTGAAGTATCAGATTTCAGAGATTGTGTGTTTACTTGTGGTGTGCAAGACCTTAAACACCAAGGCTCTTTTTACACTTGGAACAACAAACAAGATGCTGATCATAGAGTCTTCAGTAAAATTGATAGAGCTCTAGTGAATGATGAGTGGATTACTAAATACCCTGAGGCTATGGTGAACTTCCTACCAGAGGGCCTCTTTGACCATTCCCCTGCAATTATTTAGTGTTTTGATGAAGTTAAAGTGGGCTTCAGGCCCTTTAAGTATTATAATATGTGGAGTACAGCTCCTACTTTTTTGAAAGAAGTGGAAGATATCTGGAAAACACAGATTAAGGGAGTGTTGATGTACAGGGTGTTCTACAAGCCGAAGATGTTGAAGAAATCTCTTCGAGAAATTAATAAAAATCTCTTCTATGACATTGAAAAACAAGCTGATGCTGCACACCTACAACTTGTAGCATGCCAGCAAGCTTTGCAACATAATCCTTCTGATCCTACTCTGGCTACTCGTGAGAAAGAAGCAGCTGCGCATTATAAAAGTAAACAGGCTGCTAGAATAAGCTTCTTGAGACAAAAAGCCAAGTCTCATTGGCTTAAAGAAGGTGATCTGAACACTGGTTACTTCCATGCTTGTATCAAAAATAGAAGGTACTATAATAGAGTATATAAAATCAAAAACATCAATGATGTTGTTGTGGATACACCTGATGGAGTAGCTGGGGCTTTTGTAGAATATTACAAGGATCTTCTGGGCACTTGTTCCACTCCAAAAGCACATGTTAATGTTGATATTGTCAAATTGGGTCCTACATTGAATGCTGCACATCATGGTCTCCTCACACAACCATTCACTCCTGAAGAGGTGAGGAAAGCTCTATTTTCAATCCCTGGAAACAAAGCACCTGGTATGGATGGATATAGTAATCAGTTTTTCAAGGACTCTTGGTCCATTGTTGGAGAAGAGGTAACTCAAGCAATTCTAAATTTCTTTGCTACTGGTAAGCTAATCTCTCAACTGCACACTACTATACTTACCATGGTTCCCAAGGTTCCTAACCCATCTTCTGTCACAGAATTTAGGCCTATAGCTTGTTGTCCTGTTATATATAAATGTATAGCTAAACTTTTATGTAGTAGGCTCAAGCTAATACTCCCAGATATCATCTCTGAGAACCAAGGAGCATTTATAGAGGGGAGGCAAATAGTACAAAACATCATGGTATGCCAAGATCTGCTCAAACACTACACAAGGAAGAACACAAGCAGAAGATGTGTGGTCAAAGTAGATCTCAAGAAGGCATATGATTCAATCTCTTGGAGATTTCTTGAAGAAATGCTACATGCTCTTCAGTTCCCAGCAGAATTCACCAATATGATCATGACTTGTGTCAAAGCTACAAAATACTCAATCTCACTGAATGGTCGGCTTCATGGGTACTTCTCAGGTGCACAAGGTCTCAGGCAAGGAGATCCTCTCTCTCCTTTACTCTTTGTTATATGTATGGAGTACTTATCTAGAGTGCTGAATGTTGTTGGCCAGCTCCCAAACTTCAAATTCCATCCAATGTGTGATTCTCTCTTACTCAATCACTTAATGTTTGCGGATGATCTCTTAATGTTCTGTGGAGGTGACATGCAGTCCATTACTACCCTATTGAGTGGATTTATATCTATTTCTGAGGCCTCTGGCCTTACTGCCAACAAACACAAGTCAGCTGTATACATGTGCAACATTGAAGAGGATGTGCAAAAGGTGATTCTGCAGACTTCTGGATTTTAAGCTGGAGAGATCCCCTTTAGATATCTTGGTGTACCTGTCTCCTCTAAAAGGGACCATTGCTGACTGTGATATTCTTATTCATAAGATCTGTACAAAAAATAAGAATGTGGAGCACAAGGCACTTATCCTATGCAGGTAGAACCCAACTGGTGAATTCAGTTCTTATGAGTTTACATACATATTGGGCTACTGTGTTTGTGTTACCCAAGGAAGTCTTGGAGAAAATCTCAACCATTTGCAGAAATTATATATGGTCTGGCACAATGAATTACACAAAAGCTCCTCCTATTGCCTGGGATATTGTTTGTAGCTCTAAGAAAAGGGGAGGCCTCAATGTCAGGGACTGTGTGACCTGGAACACAGCAGCTATGGGTAGATACATCTGGTACTTAGCGTCAAATGCTGAAGGTCTATGGATAAAATGGATCCATCATCTATATTATAAAGACAATGATGACTGGAAGACTCATACCCCTTCTCAGTCAGCAAGTTGGGCATGGAAACTAATCTGTAATATCAAAAACACCTTCAGAGATGGATACAATGGGAACATATGGATGCACAATCCTCAACATTTCTATACAATCTCTTCTGGTTACAAGTGGCCGAAGCAGAACTCAACTACTATCAATTGGGATAGATGGGTATGGAATAGACTAAATGTCCCCAAACATACCTTTATCTTCTGGTTGTTAATGCATAAGAGGCTGAGAACTAAAGTCTGGTACCACCACCTAGGTATCCAACACAACAATACCTGCTTGATGTGTGGAAGTAACCCATAAACACTTGAGCATATATTTTTTGAATGTACATTCAGTAAACGCTGCCTGGACAAGATCAAATGCTGGCTCCACATCAACACAATGGCAAATACTTATGAGAGGTTATGGAAGTGGATAGCAAGAAGGTACAAAAGCTCTAAATTCAAAAGGAACACTCTGTATGCAACTCTTGCTGCGCTGGTGTACTACATCTGGGAGGCCAGGAACAAATGCCTCTGGGAACAACTCCTTCCTGGACTAGATAGAACTGTACAGACCATCAAATATGTTGTCAAGACATGGATTAGCAGTGTTATGCCCCAGAAGACCCCACCAAAGGATAAAGAGTGGTTTTTCAACTCAGTATGTAATTGATTTCTTGATGAGACTGTTTTCGTTTAGTTTGCTTTAGTTTAAACATCTTGCCTCTCTAATGGGAGGAGAAACCTTCCTAGAAGGGATACTCACCCATTGGATGAGAAGATAGCAGGGGTATACCCTGGTGTTATATGTACATAACGCTATTTTGGTAATGAAATTGCTAATTAATTACCAAAAAAAAAAAAAAAAAAATGAATGAAAGAAGTCTATGAAAGTTGCATATATCTTTATGTGAGTTGGGGAAGAAATTGAAAAGAATAAGTTATATTCAAAGTGATAGATAGTATACTACTTCACAAGATAATGTAATTTATTTTATGTGTTACGGCCCAACTTCGCTTGTATTGTTGAACTTCTATCTATTGATTAATGATATCAATAATTTCCAAGGTATCAGAGATTCAGTATAAGAAATGACTTTGTTAGATCCCACAACATCAGCCTTATACAACTATTCTCGAATTGATAGAGGTATACAAAAAATTACACTCACAATCTCATTAAGAGATTCATTTAAATGCTACTAGACATGCACAATTGGTGCTCTCATCCACCATGTTATGAACATCCTCCTGCGCATGCCCTTAGAAAAGTTATTCATTGCAAGAAACTTAATGAAACTATGCAACAAAAATTACAAATTTGTATTAATCGTGACTATACATTTGAGGTAGGGATGATCATTGGCAAATTGACCCATTTAATTTTGAAAAAGAGGCAGATATGCAAAAAGAGAGATTTCGTAAATTTCAATAGGCTTCGAGTGTTGGCTCACCAAACCCACTTGTTGACCCACCCATCAAACAAAAACAAAATCATTGCCGAGCCCAACCCTTGTATGGGCTAGGTCCGCAGTTAAACAACTCTAACTTGAGGATTGTGGTCCCCTTTGAAGATTCACTAATGAATAATAAGCCCCTTTGGGCCCCTTAGCCAAAAGAGATGAATGTGTTCCTTTCTCCACAACTTTCCCTTTATCCATCACTGCAATCTGATCACAATTCTTAATGGTGCTAAGCCTATGAGACACCACCACACTTGTCCTGTTAACCATTACCCTCTCTAGTGCATCTTGCACAATCTTTTCTGACTGGCTGTCAAGGGCACTTGTTGCCTCATCTAGCAAAAGCACTGATGGGTTTCTTAGAATCGCCCTTGCTATCGCGATTCGTTGCTTTTGTCCTCCTGATAGTTGAACTCCTCTGTCTCCGCAAGATGTCTCGAACCCGTCTTTCAAACTCGATATGAAGTCGTAGGCATTGGCGGCTTTCGCTGCCTCAATCACTTCCGATTCATCAACATTGTCACCGGTGCCATAGATTATGTTCTCACGTATAGTCCCCGCGAATAATGTAGGCTCTTGGCTTACTAGAGCTATGTGCTTCCTTAGGGACCTAAGGTGGTATGTTCTTATATCACGTCCATCAATTTTCACCACCCCTTTAAGAGGATCATAAAACCTTTGAATAAACCCAATGATAGTTGATTTCCCTGACCCACTTTGGCCTACCAAAGCCGTGGATTTCCCCGCCTCAATTTTAATTGAGAAGCCCTTGAATATTGTGATATCAGGCCGAGCCGGGTACGAGAAGTGCACATCTTGAATCTCGATATGACCCGTTATTTTCTCGGGCTTATACCCTTCAGGGTCATCGGGCTCGATCAGGGTGACACGGTCCAAGACAGCGAAAACAGACGCGACCGAATCAGCACCCTTAGCAAGGTCCGTGGTCATGCTCCCAGCATCAGCAATGACACGACCCGTACTCACTAGGATCATGAAGGTCTCAAACAATTCCTTGGCTGTGATGTATCCATGAGATATAAGCCTACCCCCATACCAAAAATCCAAGGCCCAACTACAAATATTGACCCCTTGAGAAGTTCCGAGCCCAATGCCAGCATACCACGATTGTCGAATGCTCTCCTTTCGAGGGCCTTCTTGGGCTTTTTCGAGCATTGCGAGGATGCGGGCTTGGGATGAGAAGGCGGTGACAGTACGGAGATTGGATACGGCTTCGGCAGCCAACTTGCTGCTCTCATCTTGGGCCTTCATGGCCTTCTTGGACATGCTCTTGAGAAGAACTCGTCTTGTGTAGAATGAGATTATGATGAGGGGTTGGACGGCGATCATGACAATAGCAAGCCTCCAAGCAATGATCAGGCCCATTGTGAATGCTACAACCACTGCTGAAAGAGTTTGGACCACAAGAGCCATACGATCACCAACCACGGATCTTACCTGCGAAAGCCCAAAACACAATGTTACTCCAGTAGTTTTAGACAAGCCCATTTAAGACCGATGTTATGACACTTTTAGTGAGCATCCTCTTTTCCATTATATGTGTCATTTCCTGTTTCACTCTCTACATCCGACACATGGGATTTGGTTTATTTATTTTAATAAATTGGGTAGTATATGACAATGTTCATAAGATAGAGATTTAATGGGATATGAATGTGGTATATAAAATGAGACAGATGGTGTGTACTATAAAAAAAAAAGTGAGAGTTGAAGAAAAGAAGTAGATAATAACATACCACATTGGCATCATTGGCAAGCCTAGAGCAAACAGCACCAGTGGCATTTTCATCTTGATCAAACCACCCAACCTCAAAAGTGAGAATTTTAGACACCATTCTCTCCCTCACCCTTTTGGTCAAGTACTCCCCCATGTATGCAAAGTTGTAATGCTGCACGATATTTACCACCAAGGAGAACACTGCTAACCCCAAGAAAAAAAACGAGTAAATCGTCGTCTTTCTCTTAATCTCTTCATTATCTTGCAGGAAATAAACTGAGATCACTGACCCCAATGAGAATGCGTATGCTGGTTGGACCGCCCCAAACAATATGGCACTAACACACCCTAAAACTGCCTGTTTCCACTCTGGCAAGTTCATTGCTAATAGTCTCTTAAATGATGGTACTGGCAACTTATCTTTGCCATCATCCTTGGATTCGTTGTCGAGCTCATCACGGAACGAGTCATGACTTGATCCAAACGAGTTAGCTGAGCTCGAGTGGCTCATCATTGAGTGCCTACGGCTACTTGCGCTATACTTGACTTCCGCGTTGTTGAAACTGGTTGAGTTTGTTGTGGAAGGGTGGGAATCATTGGAATGATTGTCGGTCTGTTGTAAGCGGACCAAGGAAGTGTAGAGCCCATTCTCATTGCGGATTAGCTCGTCATGGGACCCTGTCTCCATGACGTGGCCATTCTGGATGACGGCTATTATGTCAGCATTTCGAATAGTGGAGAGACGATGGGCGATTATGATGGTGGTTCTTCCCACAGCTGCCTTGTCGAGGGCTTCTTGGACAACTCGTTCAGACTCAGAGTCTAATGCGCTGGTTGCCTCGTCTAGGAGGAGGATACGAGGTTTCTTGATTATTGCTCTTGCTATTGCAATTCTTTGCTTCTGTCCTCCTGACATTTGCACTCCTCTTTCTCCTACCTGCAAGGTAAAATCATGTATGATGAATATATACTCAACATGGGATGGAAATTTTACAATCGATGTTGTTCAAGTTTTGATCTCATTATGACAAGTGATGTTGGAAAACAATCGATGTTGTTCATGTATGATGTAAGAACACCATCTACTCTTTTGTGCCCCTAAAGGAACGGAAGTAAGGAACATATTTATACACATGAATCCATAGAGGCGGTTTCAAAGATGCAAAACAATGTGATGAATTTACTTATATAATTGTATAGTTGTTTGGTAAATATATAGAGTACTAGCTTATTGCCCAAAACAGCTCAACTTCTGAATAAAAGGTTTTAGGGGGTACCTGTTTGTTTAAAGAAACAAGTTATTATTGGGTATTTTACAACTTAAAAGCTACTATTAAACAACCGGTTTACTGAACATCTTTTTATAACTAGATAATACTACATGCTAGTCGAACTAGCTAATATAAGAAGTTGTAAACAACCATCTAATCAAATCAACTACCAGCTAACATATGTTTGCCAAATTAGGCCGATCTTTATTTGTAAACATTAGATTCTTTATGCATGACTCCATGATTAGGTAATGATTCCTACTTACCAATTGTGCTATACTATAGCATGAGATTGTATCATTAACAATTAATTACTAGTTTACCAAATCCCTAATCATGCTCCTTTTTCATTTTTGTTTGGGTTTAAAGGAGGCGCTGAAGATGATTGGAATCAAATCCTAATCAATGTCACAGTAGCGCCAATCATGTTCCTTTCCACTACCAAAATGTATATGTCAAAAGTTAATATGCTCTTGTTAATTAACAATAATTAGAATCAATTCATCACTAATGTGCATAATTAGCAAGAAAGTGGATATATAGATATATACCTGAGTATCATAGCCCATAGGCAATTGGCTAATAAAATTGTGAGCATTAGATGCTTTGGCAGCTTCAATAACCTCATCAATGGTAGCATCTTCTTTACCAAAAAGTATGTTCTCCTTAATAGAAGTAGCAAAAAGTGCAGGCTCTTGGCTAACAAGCCCCATTTGAGACCTCAACCACTTAAGTTGGATTTTGCTAAGACTCACCCCATCTAACAGTATTTCACCACTATGTGGGTCATAAAATCTTTGTAGTAGAGCTACTGATGTCGATTTGCCTGACCCACTCCCACCAACCAATGCAATGGTCTTTCCTGCAGGAACATGGAGACAGAAGTCGCGGAAGATAGGTGACTCCGGCCTTGATGGGTATGCAAACTCGACATGCCTGAATTCGACATCCCCTGAAATATCCTCCAAGGTTACACCCTCCATGTTCTCGGAATCGATTGATGGTACCCTGTTTATCACTTTCATTATTCGTTCTGCTGCTGAAGCCGCTTCTGAGAAGTATTTTAGGTTTGATAGACTGGAACCTAGAGCTCTGTACATTGCATCCAATGTACATATGAAGAAAACAATAGAATTTAGAAAGGGGTTTTGAAAATTATGTAATGTATGAAAGTATTTTGTTTTGCAATAAGATAAGGGGATGTTAAACTAATAGTCATGCATAAACCACTTAAGGCAAAATGTTATAGAAACACATACATGTTTTATGATAGATTGTCATTATATGTAGGAACAACTATCCGAGATAAACTTTGTGATGTTCAACTTTTTTTAAAATACGAGAATTAATCAAAAACTAAGTATTTCATAAGAGAGTGTATGGAAAAGTGGGAAGAAACTTACAATCCTCCTACAGCGAGGGAAGCACCAACGACGAAGACGGTGCCACCCTTAACACCATGGTACATAACAAGCCTGCTACCATACCAAGAATTGAAGGCCCACACAGCAAAAGTCACCCCATTGCTACCGATAGCCACACCCTTAGCCAATCCTTGTTTCAGACCCAGCTTGACCGACCCTTCTAGGGCAGCCGAGAAGTTAGCCATGGTCTTGCTTTCTCCTACGAAAGCGTAGACGGTTCTAATGGAAGAGATTGCTTGCTCGGCGATGTTACCGGCCTTGTTGTATTCCTCCGTTAGCTTCCTAGCTAGCCCCATTAGTATCCGGCCGTACATTAAGCCCGGTATCACTAAGAGGATTATGAATGGTGACCCAACTATTGCTAGCTTCCACAGTAGTGCAAATGCTGTTATGTAGCTTCCGATGAAGGTGGATGTGTTCATCACAAAATTTGGTACCTAAATTGTTGAGACAAAAACAACAAGTATTACAAATTAAAGTCTCATTGTTTTGAATCCTTAACGTTATAATCAGGGACAAATAATCTTATTAGTTGGAGCATCTCAAAATTCCTAAAAATTTATTTATTTTTAGTAATTCTATTTTTATTGATGTACTCATACATATGATACAAAATATCGTACGATTTTGCAAAAATTTGACAACACAATTTGTCTGGAAAAAGTTGGTACTAAGTTTGAAACACATCATATCAAAGCAGTTACTTTTTCATAGTATAATTTAATATGGCTTCTCAGTTTATAAGATAAAAGGTCTTGTTTAGCAGCTGACAGCTGATTTGATTAGCTGGTTTCTATCAACTTGTTATATTAGCTTGTTTGACTATATGGTAGTATTGGCTGGTCATAAAAGATGTATGATAGATTTAGCTAGTTAATTATGAGTAACTGGTAGGATGTGAAATGACCCACAAGGACATGAGGTTAAATTAATTTTTAGTGCATATGATGTAATAAAGTCTACGGATTGTACAAATTTGTCATTATGCATCACTAATGTTCAGAACAAGTAGAGTGAAAAAGTTGGGGGTAGTAGCTTTTACATGATTGGATGGTTGGATTTGATTCCATAAAGTTAGCATAAAAACCAATTACCAAACACTATTTAATGGCTAAATAGATTATCAATAGGTTAAACAATCAAGATGGTCTAACAAGTTGGCCAAAAATTTGACAACCAAAAATGATCAATATAGTAGAGCATCACACTAAAAACAAAAACAAAAAAAAAAAAAAAGTGCATAATTTTATTTTAATTTCTTTTATATATATATAGAAAACTTAGGGACGTTTTATTCATCAACTAGGAAATTTCAAACTCTTTTATTGACCTTGCTCTCTTTTATGCATTTGTAACTATGAATAAGTAATAACTTTTTCACAGAAAAAAAAAGAAAAAAAAAAAAGAAGTTGCGTTATAACATTGTTGCATGAGGAAAATTTCAGTATCAACATAATGAACTGGCATAAAATAATAACATCATCACAACAAGGGGGGAAAAAAGGTTGACTGTGAAAGTTTGAAAACTATCGTTCATTAACAATTGTATACTGTAATTATTTAGTTATATCATCTTCCAGAAAAAGTATCACATTTTTTCTATTAAAGTGGTAATCTAGATGACAAAAGTTCCAAAAGAATGGATAGTATTTAAAGCTTTAATGAAAGAAAAGTAATAGCAATAATACAAATAAATTACTCCCATAAAAGAAAGATTGTGGCTGAAGAATCTAATGTTGATATTGAGTGACGAATATTAAAAATTATACGAGATCAAGAGCATAAGTATAAATTTTATTTCCGACCCAAAGTATATAGTTTATATTAATATCAATAAATGATAACGCCTCCTAAAAAGGGTTAAGGACGACTTTTTTCAATTGAACAGTTAATATAAACTACTCTACATAAAAAGGAGTATATATTCTATCTTCTTTATTTTTTGTACAACATTTATATTTCATTTTGATTCATCATGCATGCATTGGTCATATATTTCAATTTATTAATAAAATTTGGGAAAATTTCAGTGTGGTGACCTTGGATATAGCGATATTTCACTTAGGTGACTCGAGATTTACATAATATCTAACAAAAATTCCATTTTGATGCCCTGATGTATAGCGTAATATTAAACTGGCGACCTCAATTTTAACTATTCCCATTTTGGTGACCTAAGATAGGACAAAAAATGTCACTTTAATGCTTACCTCTAACTCCGTTACTTTTTTCGTCAGTTTTGCTGACATGGCACATGATGGAAGACATCCTCACATTTAATGAACAAAAGAAGTTGTATTTACTTTATTGCCCTTATGTAATGGACAAATTATCAAAGTGATTATCTTTTTAAGTTAGAAAAAATTAGTTTTCGTAGGCAAATTCAATATAAGGGTCATTGTAAACTAATATGTTGCCCTAATATAATATGTCACGTAAGCAAACTGACGGAAAAAATAACGGAGTTAGAGGCAAGTATTAAAGTCAAACTTTTTATCAGATCTCAGGTCACCAAAATGGGAATAGTTAAAATTGAAATCACAAGTTTAATATTACGCTATACGTCTAGGCACCAAAATGGAATTTTTCCTAATATCTATAAGGTATGGCCAAAACCCAAAAAACTAAGTAGGGGTAAAATAAACTTTTAACAGTTCTGCCGACTGGAAAAATAGTTTACACAAAACTTTAAAAAGGATGTCATATTATAGATATTATGTAAACCTCGAGTCACCCAAGTGTAATATCGCTATACCCCAAGCCACTGGACTAAAATTTTCCCAAAAAAATATATAAGTTTATCTGTTTATATTTCAAATATACAATTAAGATAGTGGAACAAAAGAAGACACATATAGGCTGTGTTTGGCACCAAAAGCTAGCTTTTGGCAGCTTTTGGGCAAAAGCTACAGTTTAAAGCTTGCAGCTTCTTGTTTTTTCTCTCAGCTACCAAACAAAGATTTTAATAAAGCTACA
>BSSO01005456.1:0-13111 GCA_030267885.1 Mesembryanthemum crystallinum | reverse complement strand
ACACCAAGACTCCCTAATCCCATTAGAATCTCTGTCTCCTCCTGCCTAATATGCCCCTCTAGCTTTCTCTTTTCTCCCTATTCATTTTCAACTAGCGTAATATAATAAATTCTCATTTTACTTAACAACCACTAAACAATTGGTCACCTAATGCACTTAAACAATACTATGAGGGCACAATGAGGAATTTTATTTTAAAACACACATTTTTTAAAAAATTTAAAAACACAGGGGCACCAAGAAAATCCCATTAATTTATGAGTGAGATGTAGGCGAGAAGCTAATTAATTTAAAATTTGAAATGGACTTAGACTGGAAGCAATGTGGCGTGAGTATTTGGCAAATCGAGCCCTCTCATCACTCCAACCACAATGTTTTAATATATACTCTCTCCGTGGACATTGTATGCATTACACTGTCTAACTCAAACACATATTTTTGTACTATTCATTTTCAAAAAAATACATAAATAACACCCATTCATCTCCACCATCAATCTATTTACCCATTTTAATAATTACTTTTCTTTATCTTTTTCTCTACATATCAAATTTTACCACTTCTTTAGCTTTAGAGTGAATAGTACAATGTCCATGTAATGGTGGGACGGAGGGAGTAGTAAGTATAGATTGCCAAAAAAAGTAAATCAACTATTCCATCCGCAAAATCTCTCCCTTATGACTGGTGTTTAGAGCACCGCATGCCCTGTGCCAATCACTCTTCAGCTGTGTCACAAGCTTATAACCCAAAACAAATCAAGCAGTACATTTAAGAGAAAACAGCTCATTTTCATAAACTACTAAACAAATCCAGGCTGGTTAGCACATACTAGCAAAGAGATGTGTAAGCCCAGAGCCATCACCACAGTACAACAGATGGTTAACTTTATAGGCCAATTATTGCCATTGAACTTCGTAAATATGTCACGACACTGATACACTACCTGATCAGGCCTGAAAAATAGACCCAAACTAATGAAAACCTGTGTCCAGTACGAAGATCTGAAGCACCCATGCAATGCAAGAGCAGCACAAGCGGAGCACATAATAAATATGTTTTTTCAAACTCTCAACTCAACGTTACGAGCTCTTCCGAACTTTCACAATATCTCGCTGAAACAAACCGAAGACTGCTAGAGGAATCATACATAACATGCCCGAAGCGTCGAGCGTCTAAATAAGGAAACATGAAACGATAAATAGTAGCCAACCCGACAGTAGTAGAAATCTATCTGGAGGTCAGAACACCCAAACATGACTTCAACAGTAAAACATGACTTTCTTGACATTCTCTTTGAGAGCAGGAAGAGGTCTCACAGCAGCATTAGCAGCAGGTGGACGGGTACTTCGACCAGCAGCAGCCATACCTCCGCGACCAGCAACAGTACCACTAGTCATTGAACCGCTATCTGATGTTTCTGGCTCCATGTAAAAACGGGCACGGAATGCAGCTAGATGAGCATAATATGCCGGTGGCACTATTCAACATGGGAAAGAAACAAAAAAAATTACATTAGGTAAAAACTCTAGTACAATAAGAAATAACAAAGCATGATCAAAAAAGCTGAAATAGTGGACCAACCTATCGAAACCGAACGAGTGCACCTTGCATACCTGTGGAACAAACAATTTAAGCACAAAGCAAAATAAATTCCAGAGAGCCTTCAAAAAAAGAATCAATAAAATAATATGTTCATCTCCCTGTCCTTGGATCAGTAACACCACTGAACTGGAAGGGAAGAACTGAAATGCACCAATCCTCTGCATCTCTCTCATTGCAGAGGGTGTGGGAAGGTTGAAAGCGAGAGAATTTATGAGAAAAAATAAATAAATAATAATAACAAATGAAATGCAACTTGTGAGTGCCAGACACAAGCAGCAAAGACAACTGAGAGATAGGACCAAAGCAAGCCAGCTTTGGATGGGAGGAAACTATATACCGAAAAATCAAATTTTCTGCAATTACGGACAGAAAAGGGAAACTTCTTCCGATCGGGACACAAGTTGCTAGCTTTCCGTCTGCCTTAGTACTAGTATTTGGCATCTCACTACCCTACCAAACTAATCCTGCTACGGATAGGTAGCAGATCGTGACGACTGCGACCGAAGGTAACTATTTAGACCTTTGGCTTCAATTTCTACAGATCGCTGCTTAAAGCCCCTACCCCACCAGTTTACTATGACGACGCTCACGTGGTACTCCGCCTACCCCAGCAAACTATCTCAACTGAAGGAGCTACTTGACCAAAGGTCACAGTTCTCTAAATTTCGTGTGATAGCACGAGGTCCGGAGAAACTCGACCAACAAAAGAAATTGTTTCAGTGTAGAATTATCTTCATCTCTTCAAAGAGTAACAAGGAAAAGGAAAATTTTCTCTTGCAACAGCCACAAGACAAAAGACACAATACACGCGGTGACTGACACAGCAAATCAAAGCCCAGAGTTAAAAGCAGGCTGCACCAAATGTGGAGTCCATGACTGTGACACGCACCACGCACCCAACACATTAGATAAGCAGACACTTAATTATTTATTGTCCTTGCACATCTTGTGGGTCTTTCAGAATTCAGATTTTTCAAAAAGAATACTTTTGTGGATCTTCCAGAAACAACCTTCATGTTACTTGCACTAGTCAGAAATAAACCTGAGTACTAAAAGACCTCCACAACCTAGCAAGAGGCAGAACTACACAGGGTGATGGTATTTTTCCTTAACTAAATATTGTGATTACAAAGGGTAACTGTAGTACAATTGAATGTCCAACCAGCCAGGCACATAATACTCATTTAGCAACCAGTCCAGTAGAGCATAGATGTTTGTACTCCATATATAACCTTCGATGTATGGCGATTTTGATGGTCATAGTATCTGTGGAAACCTCAAACATTTAGCATACCTACATGCATGCAAATACGCGAATTCTTGCATGAACTTGATCCATATGATCGACCATGAGGGAGTTCATAGCACTCACCCTGCTAAAAGGAGCCACCCTTTCCAGGTGTAGAGGTCACCCCTTTCAAGCGTAAGAGTCGCCCCTTATGAGTTGTCCCAAGATCCATCAAATAGATCTATACTCTACCTTCTATGTTTGACAATTTTAATGGAAACAATATCTGTGGAAATATTCAGTATTATAGTTGGAAGGATGCGTTACTTAACAGATAACAAGGTCACCATGATGGATGACTTTCTTAAGATCCAGTTTCCAGGTAGTATAAGTTCCAGGAAACCCAAGGACCTCTACGACGTCTTGGTAGCAGTTGCATCCACTAGGAAATAGCTCTGAACTTTTCTTTAGATCCAAGCTCCTCGTAACTTTTCCCAATTTTAAACTTTTTATCAATTACCAGCAAGAATAAAATCTTATTCTAACACCAGCCCTGCTACCCTCGGTAAAAACTGCAATATCTAAAAAGTTGACATAGAATAGATTCGAGTATTCGACCACAGCTTCACCACCTAAATCAACCTTATGATTACCCTACAATTGACATTTCTACATAACATAATTAAAGCTGATAATCATTTCTCAATCCAGGAAAATTCACTAAATATCTATGCATACATGTCATATATACGTAATCAAATCGATACATATGCGAGAGCAACACAGGAAACAACAGCAAGCAACACATTTTCTAGCAGGAGACTTACGTGTAGCAAAGATTATTTGTAAGGGACTGCAACTCGTCAGCAGAGAAATTGTTTTCATCCCACAATACATGGTAATGTGCTGGCCTACTGGTACCCTATTATCCACAACAGATAACCGAAACTCAAACCACCATCAAGATAAACAAAAACAGAGCGGAAGATAAAGAAAAAGTAAATAAATAAGAAAAATTGAATGCAATTGAAGAACATGAAAACCTGAATGCCAGCATGGCTGCAGAGATAAAAATCAAATTCAGTAGGGTGGCAAATCTTTGAATCGACAACAGTACCTGTAATCAAAACATGTCAACAAAGATATAACAATCACCAATAAATTTATGATCTTCGAGCATAGTGATACAGCATACTCACCAGGCAATATGTTTCCACTCCTATCAACTGAATGTCGATCATGATGATTGTTAGCAAACAATCTAGTATGATGACGCTTTTGGACCACGACGAATGTCACAGGAGGCTGATAGTTTGGCTCCAAAGAAGCACAAGCCTGTCAGAATAAAAAGGTGAGATTAACAAACAGTGCAGGTTAAATTCATCTAAATATAAAATAATCTGCAGCTGTCATGGGTGCACGATTGACCATCATCAACGTAGTCTCACCTTCCGAATAGCATCAAGTTCATATAGCAGCACTTGATAAAATTGGCCCTCACTTACACCATCCCTTCGTGTAAAAAAAAAAAAAAAAAACAAGAAAAAAGAAAAAGAAACAACGGCAGAGTTAGGAAAACGAGATCACAAAGACCAATTCAAACTACGCAGTGAGATGTAAAGAAGAGAAAAGGCCACACCTGTAGAATATTATGCGAGCTGGCTTATAACCAGTAGACCTACGGAAAGATATGAGGAGTTCCCTGAATTAAAATAAAAACAAATAAGTTAGGTTCAGAATAAGCCAACTTATAAAATTGCAAGTCCATGAGAAGCAATAGGCTAGTATACTTTATCATTCCACCAGATACTTGTCCCCTGTTAGGATCTTGCCATGTTTTATAAAGATCTTGAATGAGCTCCTGACGATGTGCTTGAGCACAGACCAAACCAGCATATTTTGTGACTTCTGGCCAGTCTTGAGAAGCAACCACCTAAGATACAAACACAACGCCACCCAAAGGGGAAAAAAACATGAAAACAGACGACAAAAAGTAGAATCAATTCCTGAAGTCAACAGTTAATTGTAGAATTTACAAAAAAAAAAAAAAAAAAAAAAAAAAAAAANAAAAAAATAGAACACAAGATTAGGATACGAACAGCAGCAATAGAAGGGCTTGAGTCTTCTCCAGGATGAGGATGGGTAACGTCAGCGCCGAATATAATTGTCGGTCGATCACTGACCAGAGGTATGCGCCTTGATATTGCATCAAGAAGCACAGTATTTCTTCCACCAACCTTCACATTTATTTTGAGAGCAACGTTCGCTAGATATTGCTTACTCATCTTAAAGACATGTTTTGTCAAGCAGCACTGGGACACAATGCCAAGCTCTGTTTCACAAATCCGTTTCAGATCACCTGAAAGAGAAAAAAGAATCAAGTTAAGTACAACATAAAATGAACAGCTTTCAAATCGCATTACAGAATGATCAGTTACTACCATAGAGAGAGCCATTGTTATCAGGGAGAATGACAATAAGCAAGTCAAGCTCCTTTTTCTGTTGTGACTGCAATTTAGTCATAGCATCATGATATCGAGTTTTCAGTGCCTTCTCCACTTGATCTGGACGAGCAGACAAAACTGGAAGCACTGGTTCAGCAGTGAATACCTGGATAACATCCAGTAAAATGAATAAGCTCATAAGAAAGTAGGTGTAATTCAGAAAATTTTCAGCGAATGAATCAACCAACTCCATTTATAAACACAGAAAAATTGACAATGTCAACGAAAACCAGACAACTATGATAAACTTAAAGCTCACCATGCCAGAAATATGACACATTTGTGCAAGCTCAGTACAAAAACTGCGAGCCACACCATCTTGCACATTGCGTGAAAAATTTATGCATATCCAGTTATTCACTGTTCCCCCATTAACCATTTTCTGCAAAACGGGAAAAAAAAAATTGAGGTGAAGATGAAATCAAATACATAGCAGTCAACACTCACAGAAAAGACTACAACAAATTCTATAATGGCATAACAGCTATGCTAAAGAAACCAGGCAAACAAGAAATGACTTCAACAGCATACAAAATCCAAAAAGTTTGACTTATCCATTCAGCAGTTAGTTCCTAGTAATACAGTATAACCAAAGCATTACCTTATTCATCATATTCCACTGACCAACTTGAGGCAGACAGTTCTTCTCCCTACCAGTATCATGGTATTTAAGCTGCAAAAAGAAATAAATAAATAAAATAAAATAAAAAGGTCAAATCAAACAGAAAAGTTTTGCCCGTTTCTTTTTCACCTCTTTCTCTCTCTCTCTCTCTGACAAGCAATCATCCTATCTGATGGCTTCCTTTTTTGTTTTTAACTTCTTGAAGCGGGGTGTTAGGACTTGAGACATCGCTTGTGTTATTTAGGTTTTAGATTAATAAGAGAAGAATATATGGCATTTGCGCTTGTGTTATTTAGGTTATAGCTTAATAAGAGAATATATGGCATTTGCTACATCATACTTCACTTTGAATCACTTCCAGGCGAGATGAATTTCCCTCGCTCTAGAGTATATGCCTCTTCCCTCTATCCTTGCATATAATCAAAATGCTATTTACAAAATGATGAAGATAGCCCTTTATTGTCTAAATATCTAAATTACATACCCAAGGGGCAGGAAGGACGCGCGCTTCAACACAGGCCAGCCTCTCATCAATTCGGATTCCAAATTCTTGAGCATACGGATCAGCATGATATGCATTATGATGGACAGTCTGGGAAAGAATCAGCAAAAAGAACATTAACAATGATTCACATGACCATCTTTTCATTCAGTGCTAGCTGAGGCATAAAGAATAAGAAAGCATATTTGGCATTTTCAAGATGGGCCCCTCTCTCAATGTCCAAACACAGACAAGACTGATGATGTTAGGAATAACATGATTTAATAACAGGATGTTGCGTGAGAGTTTTCCAACTGATACAAATTTGCAGAGAGTCCACAATGGAAATAGACGGGAAATATTAAAGAGTGATTCAATAGGGCCCTTAAGAAATGATTCCAAGGAAAATACCAGTAGATCTGTTTCAAGCCTGGATATAACTTATATACTATAGTTGACTCTTCAATTGAGCCTTAGGAAATGTTTGCACAAATTCTTTCCAAATACATTAGGATGTTACAGTCCTGTGTCGCATGGAAATGGGAAACGAGAAAACGTAATCGGAGAAACAGAAAGCAAAAACTGTCATTTCCCAATAAAACTAGGAGACTTGGAAACATGAAAAAAAGAAAAGTAAAATATATAATTCTAAAAACCTAAAGTTAATCTTAACTATCATCAATAATCAATAATAGTATGTATAAATATGCTTTTAAGTGAACATGGGCAATATATTTATTGAGTGGATCCCTTGAATTCTGAGCTTGACACGTAGGCGTCTATATCATCCTAAAAAATTATGCCAAGTCCACACGTCTTGCCACATTAAGACTATAATAAAGTTGCGCTATTTAATTACATATATTAAGTGTGAAGACAAGTAGCCCTCACTTTTAAATTATCTCTAAAGCGCAATTTCATAAAAATTTAAAAAAAAAAAAAAAATCTATTCGCATACGTGTTTGCTCTAATAATCACAATATATAGTACTCAACATGTCAAAAAATATATACTATACTAGCTTCTTTATTTTCTTATACCAAATAAATAAACATTCATACACGGGGAATGCAACTAGTTTAGAGAGGATAGTAGAAAGTAACTATAATTTTGGGATTTCAGAGGTCAATTATGAAAAGTTTTGAAGGCTGCCGGCCTTGTCAACTGTAAAGGCATAATATATTTGCATCAGATGGGGAAAGCAGCCAAAACAACTACTAAATGGCGTGTAGAGAACCTGAACCTAAGATACCTTTCAAGTAGAGCATATACTAATTTAAGTAAGTGGTCACTACCAATGGTAAATGATAATTGAACTCATAGTAATCGAAATAAATGTGANAAAAAAAAAAAAAAAAAAAAAAAAAAAAGAGAAAGAAAGAAAGAAAAAAAGAAAAAAAAAAGAAGAAGAAGAAATAGAGCTTAGCAAAATGAGCCTCTCACTGTGTGACTGTACTAGGCACTACACCAATGCAATGTACAAAATTATACAGGTAAATTATACAGGTAGCGCAGAAATAAAGCTGATCTAAAGTAAGCATTTAATAAGCATAGCATAGTGGAGAACCCACCAGCCTAAATGGATCCTAAAGTAACATGACCTAAAATATCCAACTCTTTCCCACTTCCTTAAGAGGCTTCTAAGAAACTTACATAACTGACCTCCCACTCAGGCTCAACCTTGTAAGTGTGAAGAAGAAACAATCAAATGTGTAAAGCATTACTGGTGGCCGAAAAGAGTGTATCAAACTAAACAAAGATTACAGAAAATGAAAAGTAAGACGCATCTAATAAGACACAAACCTGCACAATATCTCGTTCCCTTTCTTGGGGACGCTGGCAAGTCACCTTCAGTAAAGCAGTAATCTGTCTTTCATTCAACCTTTTAGAGTATCTTTGACCCTCCACAATCTTACACACCTACACAGCATAGATAACCATAGGCATGTTTCATTAAACAAATCAATTGTTTTTTCCTTAGCCGAAAGCACAAATGATACAAGATCAGTAGCATGTTTACCTCCATGGGCAAATAATTTGGCCTTTGTTGGTTGCCCACTTGAAGACATGGCCACTGCGTATGTTGAATGACAAAACCATATGTTTCATAGAAGTACTCCACAACTGACTTCATTGTTCCCCTCTCATCAACAGGAAAACTGAGCCAGACAAATGGTAGAGCTAAGCTCAAATAGATCATGCCAGTAAGAACAGCTTAATTTAAGAAATTTAACAGATCACTTCTCTCTTCATTATAGCAAGCAAAGCACAAGCAATCCTTACGTCAGCTCCCTTGTTGCCTGTGATGTTAGCCCAGATATTCTGTATTTTCTCCGCATGTTCCCTCGATGTGTAACTTCAACTTTCACCCCTCTGAGAGCCTTCTTGATCTGTTGACATCAAAAGACATAAGGTTACAAATAAAGAAGATAAAGAAACATAAGTCATGCTACTAAAAGTGAAAGAATGATAGTGAGAGTACTGAAAGTTTTAGGCACGATAAATCATCAGTATCAGATCCAGTACTTCATATAAGTAAACTAAAAAACCTAGCAAAAATCATTTTAACAGAAGGAGCAGAAATTAAATCGTGCACGTCAAAGGCATATAGGGTGATTGGCAAAGAACTGAAAGAAGGAAGAACACTAACAGCAAAGAGATTTATAAAATAAAGATGACAGTATTTTGTCTTCTTATTATCCTTCCTGTAGTTTTATTTAACAACATTCTCCTCAGTTTACCACATGATAATTGATACAGATGATAAGAATAGACCGTGAGGGTAAGATGGTCGGCAATTACATAACTGACGGGGCGTTTTGGTACATGGGATTGAGAGATTGGGAATTTATAAGTGGGAATGGGAGTTTATGTTAGGGATAGGGAATTCATTTAATAATTCCTACTCCCTGGTTTGGCATGTATTGAGAATAACTTGGGAATATAATCTCAAATGAACTCCCAAGTAGAATTACCTGCCCCCCCTCCTATGGGATTAAATTGGTGGGAATAGAGGCCAAATAATCCCATTCCCCATCCCCTCTCTATTCCTCATCCCTTGTAGTTGTACCAAATAGGTGATAAATGGGAATTTATCAAAGAATTCCCATTCCCATCTCTCAACTCACACATACCAAACGCCCTGTGAGGGTATAACAAAAAGAGAATACCAGGTAAAAAGACTCACCTTCACTCTGTCAGAATCAGACAATGGTCTAGAGGTAACATCCCTGTTCAGCAACTGTGTCACAAAGTCAATGACGGGCAATGGCTCAATGAAAGCAGTGGAGGACATATCTGCATCAAAAGTTACAGCAAGAAGAGACATTCAAATTGCAAAGCTAACGCAATAAAATATTAATGCCACATATATAATAGACTGAAAAGAACAAGGCAGCATATTTACCGATATTCAACGATAACCCCATCTGGGTGGGTCGAATACTCTGATAGAATCCACGCCAGCTCTCCAGACCCTCTCCAAGTGGCTGTCTCCGTCCCAGATCAGGTGAATAAAATGATCGTCCAACTGGAGAATACCTACAAAAACAAGACAACATGCAAACTCGATGGTCGGTAAAATGAGGACAAAAGACAAACTCAGAAGAAAAGAGAAGTTCAAAGAACATACCGAGTAGTGGGCAATTCACGCAATACTATGTCAAGAACCTGAAGAGCTTCTTGAGGTGCATCTGCCTGTCTACCTTGCAAGAACATACCCAAGTGGTGCAAGTCCACCCGTGCAGCCAGCTTGATCACAACCTTGAACTCCCGTTCTCTCCTGTTAATAGAAAAATTACATTAGACACAAATGGTCATCAGAACAGACCACTTGAAAAAATAAAAATAAAAATCCATAGAAAAAGACCTTGGAGCACCAGAACCATCATCCTCATCAACAAGGGTGATTTTAAACTCTTTCAAAGTAAATGGCAGAGCACCAGCAGTGTACAGACTTTTTCTTCCATCATAAGCCGGAAGCCTCCTCCCAAGATGAGATTCTCTATACAACTTTACCAACTGTGCCATGACAGCACGATTAACACCCCTTGATGTCACCTCAGGTGAAATTGAGACCTGGACAACAAGTCATCAACCAAATAGAAGTAATTAAGTAAGTATTACACCTCCTGTGAGTACCTACCCAACCCAAGCAAACATTAGGAGAAAAAAAATAATGAAAATTAAAAAATAAGCCAATAGCCTCTCTTTAGAAAAATTACATCGTATTGGTGCAAGTCCTTGTCAGGTAATTCAGCAAAGAAGTGGTTTGCTTTGACAATACACTTGATCCCAGTGCTACCCTTTCCGGGTCGGGCAGGGAACCGCATGGCCTTGCTACTAGCAGGCAGAGGTTGAATAGCCTGAGAAGATCCTTCTTGGACAGACAGTTGCTCCAACTGCTGAGCAACCTGTGAAGGTCCAGCCTGAACAGGTGACATAGCCGAAGTGGCCTCACCCTGTACTTCTGCTGGCTGTCCAGAAGTCATCGCTTGAGTAGGCATACCCCCAGGTTGATAGGGAGCCTGGGCAGCTTGGTGCAGCTCGGGAACTGACGGACGAACGGACCCACCAGTAGGTCCACCACCACGGCCACCACCTGCGCTGCTAGCGCCGCGGCGTTGAGGCGGTGGCCCACCTCGGGGGTACTGCTGAGCACCCCTGCCATGATACTCCATGGGTCCACCATACTGTTGTGGGGCCATGCCACTACGCTGACCACCACCACCACGCTGACCACCATATCCTCCCCGACCTCCTTGGGGAGCCCAGCCCCTTCCTCCACCTTGGTGACCACCAGCTTGTTGATGTGGCATTTGTTGACCTCTTCCACCAGGAGCAGCTTGTTGATGTGGCATTTGTTGACCAGTTCCCCCTCTTCCTCCACCACCACCACCACCAGCAGCAGCAGCTTGCTGAGGATAAGAGCTCTCCCCCTCCCCAGATTGTTCAGGTCTCTTCTTCCTCACCATTGTACCCAACTGTTTCAACAACAAATTACACTTAGTAAAAATAGAAATGAACCATACTTAAGTTTGATATAAGCTCCAAATCAAACAAGATACACACTACACAGCACAAAGAAAAACAAAGCAAAAAGAAGAACAATCAAGCTACTGTGTCACACATCTCCCCAATAATACAAGCATCAAAAGAGTAACAAAGCGCCATATTTGAATGAGAGAAAATAACATGTCCAACTACATCCAACTACGCCGGACCTTCCACAAAATAACACGACTCAGAAAATGTAAAGCTGAACATGTATTACCAATAAATGAACCACTCAACCCCATAAAATTACACTAACCATTTAACAACGCGGAAATCCTGCCCTGCCAACAGGGGAAAAAAAAATAAAAAAAAAAATAATAATAATCGACTGAAACCCTAACTGCGAAATCTCTACTTTTAGCGCTGACAGTAGCAAAATCGGACAAAGAATACAAACAAGAGCAAGCGTTTACATCAAACAGATGCCCAAACCGAACGATCTAAGACTTCTCACACTATCGAAGCGCAAAAAAATTGCAAAAAAACCGCGCCGAAATGAACATGGATGAGAGAGAAAGTCGCTGGAAAAAGCAGATCCACCACAACAAGCACAAATAAGTGCAAAACGAGAGAGGCTTACCAGTTGTTACACCCAGAATGGAAGGCCTTGTGCACCCGAAACCACCACTTTCTCGCCGACGAGAGGTTAGGGAGAAACCAGAGAGAGAGTGGAGCAATAGAAAGTGGGGGAAAGGGGGGAGGGGCAAATAAATAAATAAAAGCGAACGAAAAAAAAAAAAAAAAAAGAAGGGTGAAATGAAGACTTGGGAGTGTGAAAGCCTTAGACCAAAAAGTTAATCAACAAAGCCCAGTCCAATAATGCTAGGTCCATAATGGTTATAGATAAAAAAATATATATATATAATTAACATATGGACTCGTATATTTCAATATATAATTGCTTGTACCCATGCTCATGCACGGGATAATTAGTACTCTCTCCGTCCCATATAAACGTTAACAAACCAATTATTATATGTGGAGTTTTAAGGAGAAATTGTAAGGGTTGTTTATGCCAATTTTGACATTGAGTGTGAGTGAGTAATTTTTATATTATAAGCTAAATGGGTGAATTTTTTATTGTGAGAGTGTAAGAGAGTTGGGAGAGGGTTATATGGGGTAAATAAAGTAGTGTATTATTTTATTATAGTGTAAAGACAGTGAAGGGGTATATTGGTGAATTTAAAGGGTAAAAATTGATTTGTTAAGGTTTACAAGGGACAAATATAAAAGTGATTTGTTAAGGTTTATATGCAACGGAAGGATTATATTATAACTTAAAAAATTGTTTTAAAGAAAATGTAAAATAATTTGTTGACACCGTTTATACTATTAAATTGGACTAAATTTGTGTCATTTGAATAATTGTTTAGTCTTACTCAAAAAGATGTCCGAATTATCAAGAAAAAAAAAATTATTTTTTTTTTAAAAAAAGAACACTTTCAAACGTTTTGAAAATTATTCCCCAAGCTTAAATAATAATAATAATAATAATAATAATAATAATAATAATAATAATAATAATAATAATAATAATAATAATAATAATAATAATAATAATAATTCTGCAATTAGTTATAAGTAGTTATAGCTCATAATTTTTCAGTTACTTATTCAGA
>BSSO01005455.1:0-13118 GCA_030267885.1 Mesembryanthemum crystallinum | reverse complement strand
ACATTATCATTATCATATCACCAACACACAACAATGAAACAATTCCAACAAACCTTCATCACAAAATCCCATCATTGGACTTTCTTATCAACACTAAGCCCAGTTCAACATCTCCACCAATCAAGTCAACCAAAATTCAAACCCACCACCACTTCAAAACCCCTAAAAAACAATCAAAACCCTAGTAATCCCCACTTCAAAACAACAACTAAAACCATCAATTTCACCAACAGAAAAAGCATGATCAAGAGGAGAGACAGAGAATGAAAGAACCTGATTGAGGATGAAGCTCTTCCCCTGTCGAGCTCGGCCGCAAACGGCAACAACGCCGATCGGCTCCTTGACGAGCTGAAGAACAGCCAATGCCTGCGGATCAAGCCGGAATTTCCCCTCCTCGTCACAGTACACGAACCGGATGGGCCGGGCCGGGCCAGTGATCGACACCGCCGGTGAAGTCGCCGCCGGCGCCGGAGATGATGTCGACGGCGATGATTCACCGGCGTCTTTGCCTCGGAAAAATCTCATCGTTGCTTTGTGTGTTTAGTAGTGGTGGTGGTGAATTGATCAAATTATGGCTCCAGTTGAAAAAGTGAAAAAGTGAACGTTTGTAGTTGTAGCTGCCTTTTATATGTTGTCTTTTTGGGGAAATGGAGATAATTTTTTTTTATTTTATTTAAGGGAAGTTAAAATATTTGGAGGGTGGGGAAAAGGAAAAAAGAGACTATGGGGTGTCTTTATCTTTACAATGTAAAATGTGTGTAATGTTCTTGGAAGGGAATTTTGCTTTTCCCTTTTTGGTTCTTTCTTTCTCTCTTTTAATTTATTTTTAATTTGTCATGAATAAATTATAAAAGTAATCATTTTCACTTCTCTTTTTTTTTTTTTTTTTTTTGGCTTGGTGAGAATTGTTTTTTACTAATTTAAAATGTTTGTATATTTTGATATTTTTTAGCATAGTAATAAATGAAAAAATTTAATGACAAGCAATTTTATTTTTTTTTGTTTTAGAGCAATATACGGTTAGCACTTTATATTGATAAAGAGTCTATTACAACCCAACTAGATTTAGCGAGGTGCTGAGCTACAGAATTTTCACCCCTCTTAACTTGACTTCAACTGATATTAGTAAACAAACGACTATTGGCAAAAACATCGACAAACACTAAATTGTCCTCATCTAAAGTTAATTGCCTTATAATTAGAAAAGTAGGAAATTAATTGGAGACAATCAAACTCGAGACAAATCTTGTTAAGGTCATGAAGGATTTATGTCCCGTCAATCAAGTAGCAATTAATTGGGATAATAATACATGAATATATTATTGAGATCGTAGATTCATACGATTTAGTAATCAATATGTTTAAGCTAGAAACCGCTATTGATTAATGACCCAATTGGTTATTAGGCCATAGCTAACTTCGTTATGAACCTAATGGGTCACACATAAGTCAATGAATTGATCTAGTGGAACTGAATTGGGTTAAGACCGCAAAAGGGATTGGAAGAGCAAGGTAAGGCACGGGCCTTAGGGCCGTGCATGGGCCAAGAGGACACGGGCCTTTTAGGCCGTGTGCATGGCAAGCTCCAACCGACCTTTTGGCCGTGTGTTGGAGTGTGAGGCATTTGCCTCATGTAATGGGTACGGTTATGGAAACCTAGTGTTTCCATATTCCTCTAGAGTTGTCTATTTAAACCTACTTAGAGTTAGTTTATGTGAGACATTTCAACATTGATTGAAACCCTAAGAAATAACCTAGCCTCCCTCTCTAAAGTTCCTCATAGCCAAAGTGAGATAAGAGTTGTAACACCCCAGCCTCCTACACAAGTTAGTGGTGCTACCAAGATCCGCTTTCCTGGATGAGGACTGGCCCCACAGACCACCACGAGTCGTTTCAGCATGCTTTGTCCTCACTCGCATGCTTTGTCCTCACTCGCATGCTCCTAAGAAACTTCCCAGGAGGTCACCCATCCCAAATACTACTCCAAGCCAAGCACGTTTAATTGTGGAGTTTCTAAGGAAAGAGCTCCCTGAAAAGAAGATGTACCTTGGTGATATGAGTAGTACCCATCAATCCATTTAAGCTAAATCCTCAACCATCAAATCATTGGGGTATTACACTCACCCCACACAAAGAATGCAACGTACTCGTTGCGCACTGGGCAATCATCTAGCCCCAGAATCCACCCTTGCTAGGCGGTTGACCAGGCACTCCTGGCCCACAGGCTCGGCACGCGGTCACAGGGTCGCTCTGATACCATTTGTAACACCCCAGCCTCCTACACAAGCTAGTGGTGCTACCAAGATCCGCTTTCCTAGTTGAGGACTGGCCCCACAGACCACCATGAGTCTTTTCAGCATGCTTTGTCCTCACTCGCATGCTCTTGAGAAACTTCCCAGGAGGTCACCCATCCAAAATACTACTCTAAGCCAAGCACGCTTAACTGTGGAGTTTCTAAGGAATGAGCTCCCTGAAAAGAAGATGCACCTTAGTGATATGAGTAGTACCCATCAATCCATTTAAGCTAAATCCTCAACCATCAAATCCTTGGGGTATTACAAGAGTTCTCTTAGCCGATCTACCAATCGGATTTGGTGGTCAATCCTTGACAGGTGGACTTACATTAGAGGGAAAACACTTGGGGTCCTGCCATCTGACGATTCGATCTAACACAAAGAAGAACACTCGATCTTGATTACATGATGTTTCCGCCAATTAGATTGTGTCATGTAAAACCTACAGTGGTATCAGAGCCGATTACACATGATTATATGATCATTAGTATGATATGCCTTTAATCAACCTTGTATAGCATCTTTAAATTTCAAAGATTGAATTTTTATTGCTTAATTAACATGTTAAAGTATTAAAGATGCACGCTTTATTATTTATTTGATTAGATCAATAATTATTTTGCATGTTTTAATACAAAGATCATGTCTTTAGCATGTTTTGGTGATTTATTCAATGGCTTTTGAATAGATGGCATGCTTAAGGGGTTGTTATTCAATTAGATTGAATGTGTTCTTCATGTGAAAGTATGATTTTGTGCATGTATTTGGAGTTCATTCAATTATAATGAATTAATTTTGCTTAATTTTCATTGGATGAATTTGATTAAGCATGCTAGTAATTTAATTCAATTATGGAAAGTTTCTATGTGTATAAAATATTAGGATTGTAGGACTCTTTTTTATTGTGGAAAAATTGACATTAATAATCCGAAGTTTGCCTCATTGTACAAAAATAATTCTAAAATGAGAAATGTATATGAATAATCCAAAGTTTGACCCATTTGTACAATGTTGGTCCCTCTTCTAACAGTGTTAATGTTAAAAATCGATGACGTGGCATTGAAAAAAAAAAGAAAAAGAAAACCCACCCCCTGATTTCTCTCTCCTCCCCACTCGTCCATCGCCCCAACAACCACCTCCCCTCAATGTCATGAATGCTCCTATGCTATTAACATCTCCGACCACCCCCTACAACCACCACCACCACCACAACAAGAAGAAGCGTGGCGGCTACAACTGTTGCCGTTGCGAATCCCATCACCCGCCCCTACAATCACCACCACCACCACGTTTGCGACACCAAAACCGTTGTCGCTGCCGCTGCCGCCTCATTCGAATCTCTCGGCACCCACCTAATCGGTCGCTTCAACGAGTCCTCTCGTATGATGGCGTGGACGTTGGGAATTTGTCAGATAACGAGGGGTGGTGATGGGGATGAGGTGGTTCTAGTATCGAATCCGGATTGGTTTGACTCGGATGAGGTTTTGGGTGGGTTGCTGGCGGTGGGGGTTTGTAAAGGGTGGAGAGAGCTGGCTGGGAGGGTTTGTAAGGCGGTGGAGGAAATCTAAACTTTGGGTTTCAATTGTGCTTTTTTTGTTGATTGAAAGTTTTTGATGTTTGGGGATTGGATCTGGGGTTTTACGAATTGATTTTGAAGGGAGGGGGCTGTTGGGGGAGGAGAGAGAAGTTGAGCGGAGGGAGGACAGGGAAGGGGGAGGAGAGACAAATTTGGGGAGGGTTTTTTTACTTTTCTGTTTTTTTNTTTTTATAAGCTACATCATCAATTTTTAACTGAAAACTAACACCGTTAAGAGAGGGATCAATATTCTACGCATGGATCAAACTTTGGATTATTTATATACATTTTCTATCTTGGGATTATTTTCGTATAATGTTGCAAACTTCGGATTATTAGTGTCAATTTTTCCTTTTATTGTTGTACTAACTTTCCTAAATTTTGAGTGTGTAGGATTACGGTAACTCCTTACTTGTGCATCAAGAATTGAAAATATGGAAATTAAATAGATTTGATTTCATTTTTTAAATTATCAAAATTAAATTAAATTTTTTTTTTTTTTTTGGTTGGACCTAATGAAAGCAATGGGGCAATGGGCTGTCTCGGATGGGACGAGAACAGGCCCATGTGCCGCCAAAATTACTCAAGTCAAGTTTGATGCCAAAGGGAGCTCGGCCTGTCTCAGTTGGGCTGAGAACAGAAGCTGCTGCTTGCTCGTGGGCTGCCGAGAGTAGCAGGCTCCTTATTGGGGTGGTTCTCAGTCCAGTCGAGCAGGGCCTGGGCTCAGCGCTAAACTCAGCTTGGCCGAGATTAAGCTGGGTCTTTTTGACCCGGATTCGACTGGGTCAAAATCGGGCATTGGGCCCAATTCTGATTTTTTTTTTTTATTATTATTTGATGCACAAAATCTAAATTGGGTATTTGCATATTGACTTGAAGTTCAATGATGTATTATGAGACCTAATTAGTGATTTAAAATTATTAGTTGGGTTTTAAGTTGGACTTAGAAACCCTCTAAAGTTGATTAATGGGATTAATCGACGTATTGAATTAATATTACTTCTAAATTTTATTTTATTTTCATGTTTTATAGCTTTAAATAATTAGTTTTATTTATTTATCGCTTTTATTTACATAAATGCATTACATTATTTATTGGGTCATCCATTGGAATGGATGAATGAATGAATATTTTGCAGATATGATCTAATATGGCCCTGATATATGGTGTGGGTACCGTTGCATTTTTTGTAATATTTTTTAAATACGGTCTGCAGACTGTGGTATTTATTGGAATTTTAAATTTAATTTAATTAGATTTAATTTTACATATTACATAAATTTTTATACTTGGATGAGGATGAAGGCATTGGAGTTGTTCAGCATTCAAGTGGGAGGTAAAAGATTAGATCTTTTAGGGGTCATACTAGGATCATATTATTGCTTTATTACTTTAATATTTATCGCATTTATTTATTGCTTTAAATTAGATTTATCGGTTTAATATTAAATACATGATTTAATTATGTCTTTTAATACGCCATAGCATGTTCACCTAGTATTAAATTATGTAATAAAATCCGCGGCAAATTAAATATTGAGTCTAAAGCCCTTACAAACAAGAGTCACCTGGTGAGTATTTAATCATGAGTGATGGGCATCGCCCTAAGGTAGTCCTATGTAGAGGGCTACACGACTGTTTGGTCTCCTCAACAACATGAGTGGAGGATGTCTCACATGTTTGGGCTAAGGGATATTTTATATCAGATATAAAATATTAACCAAGAGTTATATTGGGTATAATTAGCAATGAGATTGCTTACTATTTCGTTTAGTGTGGTTGACGAGTCCCTACTCGGTCATACTAAAGTCGATGGGATCTTGTAATCATTTCATTGCATAAAGGGACACCGCAGATATGAACGAAATGCAAATAACTTTACATTTTGGAAATTATTAAGTTATTTGGATAAATGTATTAATTAACATTTGAATTTTACTTGTAGATGACAAACAACAATTCTAGTTCGTTCAACCTAAAATCCATTCTAGAAAAGGATAAGCTGTCGGACAACAATTTCCTGGATTGGTACAGAAACTTGAGAATAGTTCTCAAGCAAGAACGTAAGGATTATGTCTTGGATACTCCAATCCTTGTTCTTCCAAAAGATGCGAGTGATATTGACAAGGAAGCTCATAAAACTCACTTGGATGACTCTATTGATATTACGTGCTTGATGTTAGTATGCATGAGCCCGAAAATGCAGAAACAATTTGAAAGTTACGATGCATATAACATCATCCATAAGCTCAAGGACATGTTACAAGAGCAGGCCAGGGTGGAAAGGTATGAGATCCACAAGGCCATTTTGGAAGCCAAATTAGAAAAAGGCAAGCCAGTATGACCGCACGTCTTGGAGATAATGATTGCAAATTTCGAGCATCTTGAGAGGCTCGAATGAAAGTATGATACTAAGCTATCCACTGACATCATTCTCCACTCCCTTCATGATGGATTCAAGCCATTTACAATGCATTTCTACATGCAAGGGATGGAGAAGAACCTTCATGAGCTCTTAAGGATGCTCAAGACTGCCGAATCCGAAATGAAGGCTGCCCCAATCCAACATGTGATACAGATTGCGAAGAGTAAGAAGGGAGGTTCTTCTAAGAACTACAAAATTAAAGGGAAAGGCAAGGGCGTGGCCAAACCTTCCGCCTTTAAGCAGAAAGTTTTGAAGAATGATTTAGACAACAAATGCTTCTATTGCAACCAAGGTGGTCATTGGAAGAGGGACTGTCCGAAATACAAGGAAGATCTGAAGAGTGGAGTAGCTACATCCACTTTAGGTATTTTTGTTATTGAAATAAACTTAGCTATTTCAACTTTCGAATGGGTATTGGATACCAATTGTGGTACTCACATTTGTTCAAATGTGCAGGGACTAAGAAGACTTAGGAAGGTGGCTAAGGGAGAAGTGGACCTACGCGTGGAGAACGGAGCCAAGGTAGCAGCGTTAGCCGTAGGCAATTATGTTTTGTCTTTACCCTCGGGCCTTGAATTAGAACTTAATAAATTTCTTAGGACACTTTAATTAATTAAGAATATTAGATTTTGTTATTAGGATTTTCAAAAAATAAAATTATTATCTTTCAAGGTTGAAAGGATTGTTTCTTATTTCTTGCAAGTAATTGATACGATATTGCCTGCATCAACCGTGAAGAATGTATCACTATCACTTGATAATATAGATCGCAAATTGCCCATCTTTGCTGTTGGGGACCATCAACAACTAAGAAATTGGCTTCCTAAAAATCGGATTCAGGGTTTAAACTGGGGACCATTTTCTTTTGAGAGTACAGGTAAATTCATTTTATAGAAGTGATGTTTATTTGATGAAAAGGTTTTCAAAGCTTGTTTTTTTAGCAAAAAAGTTTAGGCTTTGAAAATGCATATCAACACCTTGCAAATTTGACATTCGACTGACATACTAATACATTTGCAGGTTAAGGATTCCGATTGTGGGATTGACCCCAAAAAGAAATTCCTATTACTTTCGATTGTTTTACCACCTCTAAAATTGACCGTGATCTGTGATTAGTTACTCAAGCTTACTATTAGTGAAAGGTAAAGTTTTAATGCTTGATGTACTAAGGGTGTAATGTCACCAATCCTCAAAGAGGATAACATAAGGGATCTATGCTCTTCTTTTTCCTCCAAGTTTTTTACATACTCCTATATAATTTATCTTCATTGTTGAAAGTGAGTAATTTATCAATGATTTTTCCGATTTATTGGGATAATCTTCAGAAATAGTCAATAATGACGACTTGGACACCGGATGAATCTCCTTCATCATAGTCTTGATATCTTCATAGCACTCGTTTGTCTTTATGTTTTCTTGATGCTTGTCAGTTGCATCTGATTATCACCAAATTTTACTAATAGATGGGCTCAAACATTTCATAACTATTGTTATTGTATGTGGGGTAACACCTTTGATAACACATGTGGGGATAAAGATGAAATAGTGTGTTGCCCACATGTTTGTGAAGTGTGTTGTCCCACAGACAATAGCAATTAGTTATGAAATACTTAAACGCCCATCTATCAGTAAAATTTGGTGATAACCAGATGGAACTGACAAGCTTCAGGGGAAGAAAGAGACAAATGATGAGTGTTGTGAATATATCAAGAGTATGATGAAGGGGATTCATTTATTGTCCAAGTTATCATTATTGAAGATTTCTGAAGACTGTCCCAATGAACCTGGACAATAGTTGCGTTGATGATTCATTCTCACTTTCAACAATGAAATATAATCAATACAGAGAATATAAAAATTCTAGAGGAAGAAGAGGAGCATAGATCCCTTCTGGTATCCTCTTTGAGGATTGGTAATGTTGTCCTTAGCACATCAATCTTCAAAATCTTACCTTTCATAAAGTCCAAACGGGTTACAGATAGATCAAGGGCTGGCTATAGGTTATGTGGTTAAATTGATTTCACGGGTGGAAATAAGGTTCCCTCGAGCGATTCTGCGAGTGGGAGAATTTTTCGACGAGGCCTTTGAGGGGCTTATTTCTTGGGCCTATAAATACATAGGTTTTTTTTTTAAAATACATAGGGTTTTATATAAATGTATTCGTGTGAGTCTTTGAGAGAGAATCCTCGAGAGGCAAACACACAAACAAATTGGTAATCTCCTTGTATTCATTCTTGTTCTCCTTATTCATAGTGGATAGATTTCTCCATCGCCCCTGATTTTTCTCCCATCCAATTAGGGGTTTCCACATAAATATTTATGTTTTTTTTAATACATCTGTTATATTGTTTGGTTTGCGATCTAGCAACGATAAACTAGTGATAATCCTAACATAGATTGTTGTAAATATGATTCGTTCTAACAATTGCTTTCTTCTCTCTTTATCAATAATCAAAAGCCAGAATTACAAGTCTCTTACATTTTAGTAATGGCCTTGACTTTTCATAAGGTACAATAGTTTGTGTACAAGTCTCTGTATTAGGCATTATGTATGATATATAGTAGCATTCGCCTTATCCACATACTAACAACTCCATGTAACTTCTTTTAAATTATTATAAATAAAATGTAATCTTTTGCGGATTATTTCGCTAGGACTATTTTTTTTTTTTCTCATGTTCTTTTTTAAATACAGAAATCTATTTATCTTGTGCATGGTTCAACAATCAAAAGAATCAACAATGATTTGTGATTATCACTTGAAGCAAAATGTTAGTCTAGGCTCGACCATATATACATGATATTGAGACAGCTCTCTGTGCTTCCATTGTTTGTCTACTTAGAATAATAGTTTGTCAGATGTCAATACTCTTATGTACCATAACCACTTTCGTATCAGATCTGCCATCTAGAAACTAAATTGACACCAAGACAAAGAAAAGTAGGTGCTCAGTAGTAACTGCTCTATAGAAAGACTTGTGAAAAATTAGAGAGCTTTTATGACTTGAAGATGGCACTTCAGTTAAACTGCAACTTTTCTGATACTTTCATGCAGGTAAACCTTATCAGATTTGAGCTTCACATTTCTCGAAAAAAAAAATTGTTTCTTTGAAACTTGGATTTAAAATCTGGAAATTGCGATAAATTTATTCAACGATGACATAGATAATTGTGAGATTAGAACTGGTTCAATTCCATAACCTTTTGTAAAAGTTAAGTAAATTTCATACACGCTCCACTATCTTGTCATTTAAAATTATCTATTTTCTTCGATTTTTTTCCTCCCTTGACATTTAATTTCTAAAGGAATGTCGTACTAAAGTGCAACCAAAAAGGGCTATGTTTCAGTTACGGGATCCATAACCCAACCTGAGTCCTAATCTGTGATAGAAAATGTGTGGTTTGGATTTTCCTCCTCCTTTCACATTTGAGTCACATTGGGACTAACACATTTGTAGGTTGAGGATTCTGGTTGAGGGATTTGCCCACATGAAAGTCATAATCTTTCCGATTGATTTACCACCTGTGAAATTGATTCAGATCGAAGTAGTGATCTGTGATCATTTACTCGAGCTTGCCATTTGTGATTGGTAAGGTTTTAATGCTTGATGTGGTATTCTTATCTAAACTTGATCTTTTTAAGATTATGTTCATTGAAAAATTCAACTTAGCACAAGTAAAAGTGCTCCTGGTAACTTGTTTATGGTGTGTTTAAGCTTATTTGTCAATTATATAATCAGGTTCGAAGTGACAATTGGATGTTGTATTTAGGTGGAGACTCATGGTCTGGACAAGGCCCAAGGGTTGTATTTGGATGGAGTGTGAGTGTGATGGTCGAATTTGGATAAAAATCGAATTGGATCAAGATCAGTCTGCTCACCCATTGAAAAGCATTTACTATTAAGTTCTTGAGTCTCTGAAGATGTTTTAGTATCCAACTAATTATAAAGTCCTTCCGTTGCACGGGCACGATATAAATAAAGTTTTATATTTTTTATGAACTATGGAATGTACAGGTTGAGAATTATTAGGACATGAATCTGGATAGGGGTTAGTTAATTGCGAACCATTTTGCCAGGTTAGATAATTCACTCCTATTTGTGATGATGATGATGGTGATGGTGATGGTGACAACGATGTATATATAGGATGTGTCACATAATCAAGTCAATTCAACTCAATTTCGCAACTTGTTTTTTCTCATATATTACTATTTTTTTTAGCTCAATTCGAATAAGTTCACTTTAACACTATTTAGTCGAAAAAATCACACTTTTAGTTTGGAATTGTAGTGTAGAAAATCTTGATATTGTGTTCATCTACTAGACTAAAACCCTAACAATGTAATAATGAATGTTTCAAAAAACAAAAGAAAAAAAAACAACTCTAATAATGTAATAGTAATATCTCTTTTTTTAAGGATATTCTTAGACAATTCTTATACGGTATCAACTTATTTTGTGATGGTGTAAACTTATCCTATCAATTTTACCGAACACCTTCTAATCAACTAATACAATGTAATAATAATAAAAGAAATCCATAATATTATGTTTGTCAAATATGCTAATATAATTCATTGGTCAAACCGCTAGTATAATACTCTTTCTGTCCCGTAATTAGCTTTCAAAAACGCCATATTTTTTGTTCCAAAATTAGCTTTCAAAACCCATAAAATCCCATAACTTTTCTATAATGCCCCTCCACTAACTCACAATTACAATAAAAAAATATATACTCTCTCTCCAATCACTCTCTCTCTCTCTCCAATCACACTCTCTCTCTTTCTATTATTTTATTCTCTCACAATAATATATCTCTCTATTACTTTAATCTCTCACATAAATATCCCCTTCTATTTTTTATTCCCTCTATTAGTGCAAGGGCAAATTTGTCTAAAAATATTCACCTAAAATCTTGCACATCTCCATGTCTGAAAGCTAATTTCGGGACAGAGGGAGTAGTATGATATTATCTATCAGCTAATCGCAATGACTATCTTAGTTAACTTTGTACGCGGTTTAATAAGACTTATGTACTACTTTCTCGTGGCCTTTAGGCTTCAAAGAATTTTGAAGTGTTTCGTGAGCTTCATCCATTTTGATCTTTATTGGAATGGATTGGATGCTTCGACCTCTTATTATGAATGCTTTGTTTGACAATTTTCAGCTACTTTTTCGGTTTAAGAGTATCATTTTCAACATTTTAGCATATTTTCTACTCAGCTACCATTAGACAGTTTATCTTATTTTTTTAAAAGTTTTCACAAATGTTTTAAAAAATCTATCCTTACAGACTTTTAACTACAAGCAAATTACTATCCTCATAGTAACTTTGAATTAATCTTTGACTTTGATCTAACTTATGCTAGTTGAATCGAATGACTGAAGAGAGAGAGAGAGAGAGAAACTAGAAAGGAAAATATAAAAAAACTCCAAAATGTGTTTAGAACGCCAAGGGAGGCCCTCAATGTAGAAGATCCACCGCAATCTTTGTAAATGTAGAGGAAGCTTTCATAATAGCAGTGGATTCGGCCAGCTCGGGGTTGGTTGATTCCACACTTGATGCTCCCACCTCAATGATAATACCTTGATCATTTTGTCATCACCCACGCCGCAACAGAAACCAACAGCAGCATCGACAAAGACGGTGAAGTAATGGGAAGTGCAGACGGTGAAGTAATGGGAAGTGCAGGAGGGCCAGCTACAGAAGGGGAAGATGTGATGGGGAAGGTTACTCGGTTCATGTACGAAGTTCCATTCATGTCTCAGTACTCAGGCTTCATCTCATACTACAAGATACCTAGATGTTAGTGAGAAAAAGGAAGTGTTGTTGAAGGGGCAGTGGAATGCAGTTAGGGTATTCTTAATATACTTGGGGGAGCAACCCAAGCCAGGAGTGACTTCTAGCGAATCAGGTCTGATTTTTTACAGTTTTCAAGGTAAATTTTTACAACCAATGGTTAGTATAAAAAAGTTACAAAAAATCGGGTGTACCCAAGAATTCGTGTATATCACCGAAGCTCACTTGGAAAATTCCAAGTAATTTTCTCAATTTAGTCAGGAGAGTATTGTGTTATGCTTTACATGTTACTAGACATAGCATTCAAATTTCAAACACAATTTCATGTCTTTCTATCAAAAATGTATGTAAGGTTGATACCAACCAAACCATAGGATCACAGGAAAATTTAGAACCCAATAACAGGTCAAAGACAATACACTTCAAGCTGAGTATCAAGATATTCATCCAACTCGAAGTGGCAACATAAAATGATCCACAAAAGAAACATCATAAACATTAGCTGCAAAAAAGGGACTATGCTAGCAAAGTAACTAGATTCACAAAAGACCACCTAGGCTTCCTTTGTGGGTTTCCTTGCCATACCTCACTTCTTCGACTTCTTGGTGGTCCTGCAAAATCAAGCCCAGATGTGTCAGATTCTCATGTATATCCTCCCAAACCAAACTAATAGATAAAACAAACTTACTGTGTTGGCTTGGCGACGGCTGCTGGGGCAGCTGCTGTTGCTTGTTGTGCTGGTGCCTCAGCATTGGGTCCCTGAGGAGTGAAGTAAGCAAAATAATCTTAGAAATGGCAAACTAAAATAAGGTGTATATCCAAGTTCATATATCCAATCATGAATCTACCTGTGCCAAACGCTCTTCCCTTCTTGCCAATTTCCTTTCACGGCTAGCCTTGTTCTTGGCACGTTTAGCCTCAAACTGGTCGGACAAGGTCTTGTCTCTTGCCTTCTCAGCCTTGGTTTTGTGAATACTTTCCATCAAGACCCTCTTGTTCTTGAAAACATTACCCTTCACC
>BSSO01005454.1:0-13118 GCA_030267885.1 Mesembryanthemum crystallinum | reverse complement strand
AATATTATTCCCAATTTGAAAATTATACAAAAATATTCCAAAGTTTGCACTTTAGTCACAAAAATGTGCAGTTTGCTGACGCCGTTAACCTCTGTTAACGGTTTGCTGACGTGGCACTACTAAAATAATATTAACACTTGAGTAACACTCTTGCGCAACCGTCTGACTATTAGACGACCCAACTGAGGGGCTATTGTTTCATAAAATTGACCTAAATTGTAAAAATGTCTCTGTTAAGTTGTTAAAAATAACCCTTAAATTGGAAAAACAACCCCTTAGTTGGGTCGTCTAACAGTTAGAAGGTTGCGCAAGAGTATTACTCAAGCCTTAATTATATTTTAAGAGTGCCAGTTCAGCAACCGTTAATAGAAGTTAACGGCGTTAGCAAACTGCACATTTTTGTGACAAAAGTGCAAACGTTGGAATATTTTTGTGTAATTTTCAACTTGAAAATAATATTGTTTTAGCGGACAAATTTAGGAATATTAGCATCAAATTTTCCATTTTAAAAATATAATGCCAAATTGCGAAACTGAAAGAGAACAATAGTTGGTAGTTGGTACGTACCATATCTAGTCATTTTCATCCCCTAGCGTATGTAGTCTTTAAGTGGGGTATGTAAAACAATAATAACTACTACCATATTGAGAAAGTGATCGACCTTACTATTATATTTGGGTAATATGAATGAGGTGTTGTTATGCTATAGTTTGTTCTAGTAAATGAAAACTTCAGATGGGTGACTCTTACGTGGTCTATCATGAAAATTATTTTCATGTAAGAGTTTGTATTTCTTTTTTATATAATTGTAATTTTTTTCCTTATGAAAGGCTCCTAAATAGATATAATTTAATACAGTTCCTAAATAAGTATAATAATACTCTAATAAGTATTAGTTCAATTAAGTTTACTTTTCTTGATAATTAGAATTTTATTATTGAATAATAAAGCTAGCCGGAAAGACATGTATCATAGTGAAAATTACTCCCCACTTTGTAGGAAGGGTTGAAGTGATTTCAGCCAATCATGTACAACTCGAACTAGCGAGAATACACTCAAACAGTACAATACATAACACCCGAACACAATAATTAAGTTTACTTAGGTACAATAATTTTCATTTAATTTGGACTATGTCACTATCATAATTGGGGTCCTTGGGGACTATATTTTATGTCACTATCTAGCTTGTACTTGATAGGTGGCCACTATTTTGGGTCTTAGATAATATTGACAAGACATATGTCCACCTCTTATAACGAATCAAGTAGCAAAATTGCTTATGCACTTTGTGTTTGAGATATTACAATTAGTGATGATAATGCATTTTAGCAATAGTTCATATATAGGGCCCATTTCATAAAATCACGGGCCAGAATTGCACAACCCATTATCTTGAATTGGACGAGATAAGGGAATGTTTATATGTTGAGTATACACTCAACACTCTCAATCTATGTCATAGTTTGCCCCAATAATGAAATAATGAATGCAAAATGATAGACAAATCAACTTTTTTATTTTGAAACAAAATTGCATTAATAACATGACAAATTTGTTGTCGACAAAGTTCCAAACTTTCTTTTCCACGTCTTGTTATGTTGTCTCTGTCATCGCCTTCTACTCATGATATTATGATATATGATACTCCCTTCGTTTCATATTCATGTTAACATTTGCTTTTTTTGGTGATCAAAGTCAGCAACTTGATCATCAATTAATGAAAAAAAATCTAAAGATCTACAAAGTAAAAAAATACTTTTTTTTTAGATTCATTTTTAATATAGTTTCAAAATATCTATTTTTTTTAATAACTTTAAGTTTATATAATAAGTATGGTTATATATGTAAAAACGTCGTCTTGGAGACTGTGCAAAAAGCAAATGTGAACATGAATGTCAATAGAGGAATGTCAATAGAGAGAGTATATGCTAAGAAATGTGTGGTTTGATAATTGGTTTTTAGATTAAAGGGGTCATTTGCTTCACGTTTCTGACTTGCAAGAGTTTGTTTTTTGTTTGTTTAAAGGGTTTCTTCTTCACATGACTGCTGTGTTTTAATTTTTTTTGAAGTCTGAACAAGGTCTTGAAGGTTTTTATCTTTTCTTTAGCGTTGTAAGGTAGCGGTTATGAAGTTGTTGTGTTATTCAATGGGATCTAGTCCTTGAGTGTTTTTTGCTCTTCTGAATGCTCATCCACATATGCATTCTTGGTGTCTTTGACTTGTTCCACCAATTTGCTATTTTGTAGCATGTTTTGTCATGCTTTTCGTTTGATTATATACATTTCATTATTGAAATAATACTAATACATGGTATACACATTGCAGTTTTTTTGTGGATGATGTGCCCATAAGGAGGTATCCCAGGAAAAGTGATGCCACATTTCCATCAAGGCCAATGTGGGTCTATGGCTCAATTTGGGATGCCTCATCATGGGCTACCGAGAATGGGAGGTACAAGGCTAACTACAACTATCAACCGTTTGTTGGCCAGTATAGGAACTTCAAGCTTGCCGGGTGCACTGCTGACGGCTCAAGCTCGTGCCCGAGGCTTCCACATGTTGCCCCATCCGGTAGTCGCGGCCTGAGTCGCCAACAACTGGCCGCCATGAATTGGGCTCAACGAAACTACTTGGTCTATGACTATTGCACGGATTCAAGGAGAGACCATACTTTTACTCCAGAGTGTTGAAATTGGATCAACATTCACCCATTCGTGGGCCGATCCAGTGCGAACAAGGTTTGTCTTGACCCAAAGGGTCAAGATGAACCTGTGGTCTAAACCAAACAAAAAAAATTGTGATTGGCTTGGATAATTTGTCATTTTGTGCCTTCTTGGTGTTTCCCTTCAAAGAAAAAGTTTTTTTTTTTGTTTTTTTTTTTTTTCAATTTACGTTGGAGTGTCTTGTGATGACTGAAGAGCCTTACTTGTAGAAAGCACAATTAGCGTCCAAGCCTCCAACATTTTAAAGTTCATCTAAGTTTTATCGATTTTCTAAATGAGTCCGAAAGTGTGTCAATAAATATCTTAGTTTGTGAGCTCGCTCATAATCATGTGTGATTACTGTTGATTGAATGAATGAAATCGCATAAAGTTTTTCATGTTTGACTTCGGTTTACAAATTGTTGGAACGTTAGATCTTATGTGAGTCGAACTCATCGTCTGAGTTTGGCTCGCACGTTACCCACCCCATAATATGAGCCGTTATTTGTAGTCCCTAATTAATCTGTTTTTTTTTTTTTTTATCACTTGTGGATGTCGTGATATGTAAATTTGTGCAATTATAATATGTTTAAGAAGTATAGTCTAATTGGTTGAGTCTATAGTCATCTAACTCTCCCATCCTAGATTGATTCTATTAGCACTGCCCACACAAGTTCTAATTTTTACTCACGTTTTTCCTTTTTTTTTTTTTTTTCCCTTTAGTAAATTTTTTTCCATTTCTTCACGTTGTAACCTGTTTTTTTTACTTATTTATTTATTTATTTATTTATTTATTTTTTTAATGAATGGGTCTACTTAAGTGACTCATCCACTAGCTAGAGGCAAAAAGTCAAGTGTATACACATGCAGGAGATAGCCCACACTCCTCACAAAACTCAAACAATAAAACTATCTACAAAGTTATATTTATGCAAAATTCTGATACTTACAATGTATCTAATTCTAGTACTAAAGCCTCTACTGAATTGTTCTCTTCTTTGAGAGACTAATTTCATTTCTTTGCCAAATCTCAACCACAGTAGCACAGTACAAAAAGCAGCCTTCTTCTATCTATCCTGAATGTTCGTTCTTATACAGTCATTAGACCTCTTTTTTCATTGATCTCCCTCTCATATTAATGCCTATCCACCTAAGAACAGATTCCCACACCATAATAGCATAGTGCACACTTGCTTAACAGCAGAGCACACTTGCTAGGGATAACAAACCCCTAGCTTTCATGTTTTCAATTGTAGGTAATCACTGGTCAATGTCTAGATGCAAAGGGGCAATACACAATAGCAAGAGTTACAACTGGCTTAGAGGTAACGAGGCCAAATTCCGTTGGTCTAGATGGTTTGGAACAATCTTAACCTATGTTACTCGGACTCTTTATTTCACCTCAAGTACTCGTGTCACATCTTCGACACTCAGACATGGATACCGATACTCGACCCTTCATTTTAGGCCAAAAGATCACAAAATTCTCCAAAAAAGGATAAGTCCGACACCTTGACACATACCCGTATCCGACACTTGTAGCTGAGTCCGAGTAACATAGATCTTAACATCCATTTATCGCTTGGTTGGTTATGTTAAAAAGACTCAAGACCAGAGAAAAATTGTTGATATACAAGATAATCAAAGATGCAACATGCCCTTTGTGTGCATAGTAGACTGAAAAAGAAAAACATTTGTTTTTTCGAATGTGAGTTGATCAAGAGATGTTGGGACTTGTTCTGCAGTTGGCTGGGGACTGCAAGGGGTTGCTATAGCCTGCAGAGCAACTGGAAATGGTTGCTAAGAAGGAAAGCTAGTACAATACTGGAGAAAATTCATTTTGTTGTGTTCATTGGTGTCATATATGCAATATGGAGAGAGAGGAATAATGTAGTGTGGAACAACAAACTGTGTAGACCTGATATAGTGTTCACTGAAGGAGCAATGCAGAATCAGAGTGGGGGCCTTGAGTAGAGATAAAATGAATTCTGATGATTGTAATTAGATTGACAGTGTGTTTTGACCATTTGCTTTTGGTTATGTTAACTATGGAGGCCCTACCTATATACGTAAGCCATGGTTATTTTAACTTAGTGGACTCATCTTAGTTTTGCCATCTTCTCTCATGCCAAGTAAGTTAGAAGATCATTCACGTTATACCCTCATCGGAGAAGGAATTTCTAACCAGCACAAGGCAAAACGAAAACCTAACCCCTATGGTCGAGTGCCAAGAGGGCTAGATTTTTTGTGTTCTTTTTTTCTACTTTCCTGTTTTAATTCGGCTCATAGGAGTGTACTCTATTACATGAGCCATTATAATCACAATTGCTCAAATTTAATCATGTGGCCATCATTACATGACGGAAACTAAAAATTTTTTGACATGGTTTGATCTGGCTTTCAAAGAGCCAAAATAATTACTTCATTGTGAGTAATCATGAGTATGTATATCATCAGATAATATTCATTAGTTAGGACCACTTTTTTTATTTTATGTTTTTGAGTGGCAACTAACGAGTTCTGAAAGACCATTATATTCAAGTAAATGTCACCTAATGGTACGTGGTAATTACATTCTGCACCTGCTTCTCCCATTCAATGAACACAGGGTAGAATTCGACTGTTTATAACAAACTATACAAATTGAAGTGACTACACATTAATAGTAAGCAAGACTGAACTTCAGCCCAGCATGATGGCTTAAAGTCAGCGAACCAGATCTTGTGTGACTCTGTCAGGCGGCAGCAGCGTCTGCAACAGATTTACGTTCCAGCGTCTTCTCGTACTCCTCGATTGATTTAAAAAGCTCCGAAAAGTTGCCCTTTCCAAATCCTCCACAACCGCCTTTCTGGTAAGGCTTCCCTTCCTCATCCTTCATCATGCAACCGATTCTTTGGATTATCTCGATGAATATAGTTGGTCTGATCACATTAACACACAGGTAAAACTAAACCCATTAGCTATGCATAAAATAAGGGTTTAAATCAAAAGGAACACAGTCAGCTTTGTACATCTAAAGTCTAAATCCCCCATGCTCGCCACTGGAAAAAGACTCGTCAGAGGCGGTGCGTTGACAGTTTGGTTCCTTAAGGCTACACGAAATGCAAATTTCCAAAACCTAAGATAGTTTCTCTTTCTGGCAGATACCGGAAAAATAAGATGTCTGATATGATGATGCGGCTACTTAAGAGGGGACAGATGCAACATTTTACTCCGAGAAAAGCACCTAAATGTAACAGCCACAATAGATGAACACTGACAAGTAACAAAGCTTTCTCACACTAAAAGGTTTTCCATAGGACCAAGATTAAACGGACTTAGGATGCGTTCATTTCAACTGAAAATTCCTGACCTGAACTAAATTAAACTGAATGAATAGTAATATGTGAGAGAAAATGTAAGTTCCTGACCTGACCTTAACTGAGATGGCATTGAATAAGGTGAAATGAACACATCCTTGGACCCGGGCAGTTTTTAGCAATCCCTAAAGATAAACTGGCTACAGGCTTCACCTTTCACCAATCCTAAATCCTGTGTCTAATACCAATTCCAATTACCAAACCTTTTCTGTAAACAGCCGCTAGTTACAACTAAAAATAGATGCAAAAAGAGTTTTTGGTCTGACCTAGACTGCAAGTCCATAAACTAATGAACATGACTTGTACACATACCAATTTCATAGGAAGCTGGAGAGATCAATCAGTTAATAATTCGACTTGCACATTAAAGGTCGGGTCAGAGACTCATTCCTGTACTTAATGTCTCCTATTTAACTACTCTCAGTCCCAAGCATGGGTACCAATATTAAAGGAAGCTGTGGGGATAAAACGATGCATTAATTCGACTTAAATATCATAGGGGGATCAGAGATCGATTCCTTTAATACTCTTCCACCAATCCTACCCCCACCAATTACACCACCATCAAAGCAAATAGTTTCCCTACATCATAATCACCAACATCAGCCCACCACTTTTCTCATCACCACTTCACACATCCTAAAATCACTACCACCAGTCCACCAGTGCCATGGTACATCTGTTTGATCACCAGTGGCTACTGGCCACTCCTTTCATCATCTTCTCCTCCGCAATGCTGTATCCCTTAGAGCACTACTCAATTTCTGTTGGTAACAACCCATAAGGAATACTGCATATTCTCCTACCGACTTCCTGTTAGCACTACATCTATTGACAGCACCCAGTCCAATACAACGATAGCTGATAATCAGAAAACAATACCAAAGTCTATTGGCAACAACCTATAACCTCTTCTTGAGTATCTGTTAAGATGGGGTACACCCTTGTACATGTAGCAGCCCACACCTTCTTTTAAAATAATAACTCTCCTATCATAGTTAAGAAAAAAAGCGATACTCAGTTTTGTTAGTACCAATTTTTGGGTCACCAGTACTACTTTTTGTTTGCCCAGTACTATCCGCCTGGCCTGATATGATAATTGTGTTTTCGAAATCTAGCACCTCCCTCCTGTAATTAACAGGTTGCCTGCTCATCATGCCTCTGGTGAATACTTCCATAAGCGTCAAGACATGCCACAATCAGCACACCTCGCTCAAGCCAACTCCTCACCAACAACACTGAGACCACTATCCTCACACCTCTCTATCTCCGCCAACAATCTAATCATCCCTTTGCAACATAATAAACCACAGCAATACCCCCATTGCTGCAAAACTCAAACTACCACCGCCACATGATACACCCAATCAACACAACTCCTCTACTGTGCCATCACCACCTGGGCTCCAAGACCACCCAAATTGGATCCTCGTGCAGGAGAAACATCAACAAAATAACAAAAAACCACAAAACACCAACAATACTTCAACAAGGGATAGGAGAGGAAGAAGAAACCAATGCCCACCAACACCAAAAGAAACAAAAACATGAGAATCAAAACCTGACTGAAAGAGGTGAGAGAGGAAGGAGAAAGCTGTTCAAATCAGGATGCCAGATAGGCTTAAAGTGGGAACAGGTGTTTGTCCCAATCAATTAGCAAGGTAGACGCATAGAGAACATAATCCCTGAATCTACACACTTGAGGAAACCAGAAACCCCGTGAGAAACTGTTACCGAAACCGACATCTGAGAGGAAGAGAGAAAGGTTAAAGGGAAATGGATGGGTCGGAGAGTTTAATGAGACAGAGTATCCAGTGGCAGCTGCCATCAACTAGAGTAAGGCAAAAGATGAAGGGCCAGAAGATGAAAGGAAGAAAAGTATGATCCTTCCAACATTTTCACTGGTGTACTAAAGCTGTTATATGCTCACTCTAAAATGCCAGAATAAGATGATTTGGCATGTGAGCCCCAAAGGGTACTTGGGGAATCTGAAGAGAAGGAGGATAGCCCAACACTGAGTACTTGAAGAAGATAGGATTTCTTCTAGGAAGAAAGATGAGCTACATTAGGGCAAGATGTCACCAACGAATTGGAGGTGGTGAAATGGCTAAGCATTGATAAGAATATGATCTAAAGATCTTTTGGCAATAACTTGCAACCTTTATTCTCATGGATCAAAAACATAGGTCCTACTGTAACTTAATTTACTCGATCTTCAAAATCTTTGGTCAAAAAGGTGTAAGCAGCAAATGTTCTCTGTTTAAGTGAGCTATAGATAGCTCGCAACTTTGACACTCTCATCGAACAGTCAAAAGATAAACATTTCCGTCCCTTCGTTACACATACTCCCTCACTTAGCCGCAGGTAGAGCAAACACAAAATGGAATAATCAACTCTCATGAATCTACCGCCTTCTCCCCATTCCCAATTAATCATTTACTCTAGTTGACCAATAGACAGAGCTTTCAACTTGCATAAAGTCACTCAAAAAAACTGCATAAAGAATAAGTACACAAAAGTTCATACTAAAGCAATCTTATATAAGCTGGCTAAAACACAGAAAGTCACCAACAAACTATGACAACTGACCAAATAAACCCCCTTTTTTTTATGTTAAAAAGAAAGCACAAAAGCAATGAAAATGATTCTCAAACCAAAGTCCCTGTATATATCATGAGCTCAGCTAATCGAAAAGGAGATCAAATTACCTGTCCCCAATGGGTTTAGTGAATATCTGAAGCAAAGTCCCCTGATCATCCTTATCCACAAGGATACCCAGCTCCTCACACTCGTTCATCTGCTCCTCAGTCAGCACACCCTCAAGGCCCCGATTCCTGAGGTTCCGGTAATAAGTCGGGGGCGGGGAAGGCATGAACTCAAACCCACCAAGGCCAGACCGCTTCCTCATCTCCCTCAAGGTCCGGAAAATGTCCTCGGACGACAGCGCCAGGTGCTGAAGCCCGGCCCCATCGTTGTGCTCCAAGTAAGTCTGTATCTGGCTCTTACGCTTGGTCCCATGAACCGGCTCATTCATCGGAAGCAGCACCGTCTCGTCATTGTTCGCCAACACCATCGAGTTCAACCCGCTCTCACTGGTCCCAACATCCTCAGCCGTGAATTCGGCGAATTCGTGGAAACCAGTGAATCGCTTCACATACGCAATCGCTGGTGCCAGCTCCGGCACGTTCCCTACCGCGTGGTCCAGCCGTCGAATCCCATAGTCCAACCCCTGAAACGATGATTCCTCATCCATTGCCGAAAACCCCGGCAAAAACCACTCACTAGGGTTTGTAGGGTTTCTAGGGTTTGAGCTCCCGCCATAGCTAACATAGCGAAGAACGACATCGCCATAGAGTTGAACCTCCGCCATTACAGCATCACCTCCAGCGAGTCGAATTGGCGAGGACGATGGGTTAGCGCCATTGTTGACACTGATGTTGAAGGCAGCTTCAGCATCATCAACCTCAACAGCAACAGCTCGAACACCGAGGCCATGAGTGGAGACAAAGGAGTTGAAGAGAGAGAAATTAAAGGTGGGGATGGAGGAGAGAGATTGTGATTCATCAGAATTGAAATCCTGTATCTTTGCAATGGAAGGAGAGTAAGGGGAGGTGAAGAGGAAGCAGAGGTCACCAGAGCGAAGCACATACGAGGCGTGGACCGGATTTCCGGTGGAGAGGTCGGATTTAGCGACAATTGGCATCCCTAAAGCCCAGGAGAACCGGCGGCTGACGTTGGTGGCATCGCCGGACCAGAACTCGACATGATGGAACCTCTTGACGTTGAACCGGTCCGACCTGGGGTTGATTCGGACGAAGTTGGAGAAGCCGACAAGCTTGAAGTCGTTGGTCGAGGAGTGAGCCAGAGATGGTGCTGGAGTGCCATCAACCGCCACCATTTTTTGTGGTTTGTGATGGTGAGATTGGCAAGAAATAAGACTAACAAAGGTTGAAATGGGAGATTTTGTTTTGGGGGTGAAGTAGAGAAAGATGAATGAATGAATGAGATGGGGATATGTGACGTGTTTGAATGTTTGTTATTGAGATGATGATGACTACTATGTGTTGTGTGGATAAGTGGTTAGAACTTACAAGTAAGAGGAGTGAAAATGAAAGGAGCCAAAATAGTTTGATGACCAGAGATCAGGAATTGAACGGCATCTGTTGCGTAGGGGGGTCGTCTTATTACAAATTACAATGGGCGGCATTAAAACGCCCAAACTCTTGTTCGCTTGTGTAACCCGCGGTAATCCGTGGTCATTGCCCATAGTTCGGGCCACAATGCTAAATGGGTCTTTTTAGTAGCTCTTTTGCCACATGAATCTTTAAATTTGCTCCGACGATAATTGGATATTATAAAACTGTTACTCATGTATATTGGTCCAAAAATTGCAATTTCGGTCAAAAATTTCCGGAGAAAGCTAATTTTTTTTCCCATTTTTAAGTCATTTAAAAATGTGAACAAATTGTATCTTATTTAATATTACAAGAATAAACGAAAAAAATGAGAAAAAAAAAAATATTTTTCGCCGGAAAATTTGACTGGAGTTGTCATTTTTGGACCAATATGAACAAGTTGTGTTTCTATAAGACCCAATTGTCGTCGAAGCGACTTTAAAGACTCAATTGGCAAAGGGGATTTACTAAAAAGACTCATTTGGCATTGAAGCCCATATAGTTTGCTACAATGTCAAATGGATTCTTTTATTTTTTTGCTGCTTGAGTCTTTAAACTAGCTCCAGCGATATTGTGATCCATGGAGATTAGTCCAAAAATTATAACTACTGTCAAAAAATTCCGTCCAAAGATAAATTTTTGGAAAATTTTCATTTTGGGTACCCGGCGTTAGGCCTAATTGCAATTTGGGTACCTGTCTTTTCAATACTCTCATTTTGGATACCTGAAATTTAAAAAATTGTCTCATTTTGGGTCATTTCACTAACGGCGTCAAAAATTCCGTTAAAATGCTGACGTGTCAATAAGCAAAATATTTTTAAAAAATTTCTAAAAATTACCAAAAAAAATTCAAAAGTTATGAAATAATTATTTTTAGTTATTTAGACTTTTCTACCACATTTTGAGAATTTTTCGAATTTTTATTATTGATGACATGTCAGCATCTTAACGGAGTTTTTAACACCGTTAATGAAATGATCCAAAATGACACAGTTTTAAAAATTTCAGGTACCTAAAATGAGAATATTGAAAAGGTAGGTACCCAAATTACAATTAGGGCTAATGTCAAGTATCCAAAATTAAATTTTTCCTAAATCTTTTTTATTTCTAACCACTAATCTATACTTATGCCCATGCAAGAGTTTTTTAATATTTATAATTTAAAAAATTTGTATATAACAAATTACATCAATCTAAATTGGCTTAATACTTCTTTTATCCCTACTAATTTACTAATTATCGCCTTTCTTTAACAAATCAAAATTTTGCCATTAATTTATGTGACAAAAATACCTTCAATCACAGTGTGATAATATTATTATTATCATTTTTGGCTAAAATGCGCTCATAACATTTTTTTTTTTAAATTCTTACATAATTTAGTGAAAACAAAGTATTGATATGAGCAATTCATTAGTCTTCAATCTTTTTCAACAAAATTAGTTTTTTCCTCCCACTTCTCATCATATAACTACAACCTTTATTTCATCTTAGCCCATGTTCAAAATGAATTACTCGATTTTAAAAAGAAGTTACACAAAAAAAGGACATAACCAACTTATCACAGTAACAAAAAAAATATTAATATAAAATTAATATTGCCCAGGAAGCTACATGAAAAAAGGGGTAGTTCACCTACATTCAAAACTACCCCAAAAAATACATAATAAGAGATCGTAAACTTGTAACTCAACCATTTACCTATACTTTAGAGATAAAAGTCTACAATAATCGACAACTAGCACAAGGTAGGGCAAACTATTGTAAGTATTAATCTTAGCCGTTGATCCTTATCTGAATATATAATCTGAACCGTATATTATTTTTCATGTAGATAAATAAAATTATGAGATATTAAAGTTAATAAGTAATTTTTAAAGAATTTAAATTATAGACCTTATTTGTTTGACGATAATGAAGAAAACTACTCGTAAAAAAAAGGTAGCTAAAGCGAGTTAGGTAGCGTTTTGAACTATTGCGGCTGACGATGACGACATTGTTACATGCATTAACTTATTATTATTATTATTATTATTATTATTATTATTATTATTATTATTATTATTATTATTATTATGTATCGTCTTTATTCTCTTTCTCTCCCTGTTTCATATCATCTTGATTGGACTTTTGTGTTCCCAATTTTACAATATATGATAAAAACAACTAATGATTTAAAAATTTACCAACACAATGAATAATTTGTAGAGAATACTTTTTAACAAATCAAAGAAATATCTTCATGTTAGTTTGTAGTCAACAATTACAAATATAGCCCAATCAAACATCTATACATATATCACTCATGTTAATTACATATGCATGTGACAAAAAACTAGTTTCATGTAAAAAAAACGAAAATTATACTTATTCATAAAAGAAGTACCTTTATGGTTGAATATTGTTTCAATTTTTTTGATGGGATATAATTAACTTCATGTTAATTAAACTGTGCATCTTTATCCCTTCCAAACAAGAACAACCTACACAGTCGTATTGTTATTTTCTTAATGTGAATCAAATCAATATGGTCCAAAATTGGCATGAACAAACAAAAGCATAATACAATAAACTGAAGTTTACTAAATATTTCCTCTTACTGAAATTGTTTGAATTAGGTATCAAAAAACATTGCTTGAATTAGTCTAATACTCACTAGAACCATTAACAACATCTAAAAATAAGAAATCCTCTCAAATAAAGTTATACTTGACGCACTTACTAAATATGACCAGCTTTTTTTTTTTTTTTAAATAGGGAAAGAGTTATCAGATATATTCAAAGGTCTCAGATTTGAGTCCCATTAGGGCCATTAGAGGTTTTCCTAGTCATGAGGTTTAGGACCCATGGGATTAGTTGGGAATAGCTCAGATATTCACC
>BSSO01005453.1:0-13119 GCA_030267885.1 Mesembryanthemum crystallinum | reverse complement strand
GGATGATGAGTTGTCATCCATTAATCCATCCATTTACCCGAAATACATATAAATGTATATTTGTTTGCATTTTATTTTAATATGTAGATAAACTTTTATATTTTCCCACCACAAATACGAACACCTCTTTCAAGTTTTTAAGCATAATTGTATTTTTTGTACATATATTATGTGTAAATTGGGATATTGTGGCTTGCCGATTATTGATTTTACTCTCTTAAGCCAACATTATGTCATGAATAAATGAAAATTTTATTTTTGATAAACTTATTTTAATATCCAACGGATATCCATTTACCCGCTTCATCCATCGGATATGGATATGGATGGATGAAATAAAATTAACAAATATGGATATAGATATGGATGGAAAAATATAAATGGATATGGATATGGATATGGCTCCACCCAATCCATGCCCAACCCATTGCCATCCCTAACTAAGAGAGATTTTGCTATGTTTTTTTTTTTTTTTGGTTGATTTTTCATCAATTTTTGTTGACTCTACTGATTTTTGTTGATTTTTATTGATTTCGCTGATTCTTTTTTTTTTGGGTGAAATCAACAAAAATCACTCAAAAAAAGTTGAAGAGAACAAAGCCTAAATCTTTGCACTCAAAAAAAATACAACAAAATATTTTTTTTATACCTTTATTTTGAAGGGGTTGGGTTGAATAATTCCTTGTGAATATGCACCACATGATTTATTTCTACTTATCCTTGATTATTTGGCATAACAAGATTGTATAAAATAAAAACGAACACTAGAGATTGATAAATATATCCAACAAAAATCGAGAGGATACGTCAGCCCGTCAAATGTCAAAGTACAAGGCGGACGTTGTGGCCTTTTAGAGAGGATGTATGATATCCAACAATGACATGGATAATGATTTGATATCCATCAAAAGTGCATCTTATTTCTGTAAGTCCAAACCTTAGAAACTCCCATGTTACACGTGAGTAACTTGGAGTAACATAGGAATAAGTGACCTTCTAAGTAGTTTCTCAAGAAGTATGTTGGAAATGCTTGTAAGTTCAGTCCTCAATAACCAAGACACTTAGAAAGTACAGCATCCATGAAAGACTTTCAATAGAGAGCTTTGAGCTTATTTTCACTCCTCAAGTNGAAACTATTACACAGTTATTAAAATGACTATACTAAGCAATCTACATTAATATTGCATAAAAAATTTATAAATATTGTATTTACAATCCTTTTCAATTTATCAATTAATGAGGATAAAACTAAAAATTCATTCAATCCAATTGTACATAAAGATGAAAACAATAACAAATATTCTAAGTATAATAGGAAGGAACTAAGAAAACTTCTTGGCTCAGACAATGACACCTGTCATTCTACAAAGAGGACAAGAGTTGTCCCTTGTAGTCCATTCTAGAATACAATCATAGTGAAACTTGTGATTGCACTCTAAAATGCCAAGTTCATGCCCCTCCTGGAAGTCCTACTGTAATTCAATGATCAAAATAAATGAATTATGTAATAAACAATTAAGAGAATGAGCAACGATGAAAAATTGTAACAAAAGAAAATAAAAGGATTAAAGGTCATACAAACCACTAACGTTTGTGTTTATGATCATATAGGACACCGGCATTTAGTTTTGGTCACATAACCCACTAACGTTCTCAAATTTGGTCATCTAGGACACTTTATGGTGGAGAAATGGGAGAGTGTGCTACACTCTCCACCACTACAAGTGAGAGTAGTCTTTGATACATTTGAAAGTAATTACTTGCCATTTTTCTATTGCTAATATTATTATTGTTATTATTAATATTAATATTAATATTAATATTAATATTAATATTTATTATTTGATAGGAAGATATAGGGAGTTTAATTTAGTATAAAAAATTTACAAATGTCACAAGAAATACAACCAACACTTCAACAGGACCCCTCTACCCAAACTCTAGCACCATCAATAGAAAAAGGATGCAAGTGGATCAATGAGCGTCTTGGTTCCCATCGTATTCAATATGACTCCAAATACGTGAATTAAAAAGCACTAACAAGTTCAAATATTGGCCTATGTTTCCCAATATAGATTTGGGAATACTTGCCATAAGTTATTTATTAAAAAAAAAAAAGCAAGTGGAAGTAGTCTTTTGTGTTTTGATACATTTGAAAATAATTACTTGCCATAGTTTTTAGGAAAATATAAAAACATGAAACTATCTTCAAATAACTAATAGTTTATAACAATTGATAAAAAAAAATAAGCTATCTTAATGGTATACTGTAATTTTGAAGCGGCCACTTGGTTAAAAGTTGCATTGTTTCTTACTTATGTATTAATTTTTTTTGGTTGTAATAAGTTATTAATTATGAAACAAATAAAAGTTTGAACAAATTTTGAACATAAGAAATCCATTTTGTCAGTTGCTTCTTAACAAAAAAAAAAAAACTACGCAAATTTACTATATAAAATTGAGAAACTGGAGTTGTCTCCCTAAGCAAAATTACAAGAATAAAGTTAGTCGCTAAACTTATTATATACTGTATATAATAATAGATTTAAGTAATATTTAATTCACATACAAAATCATAAATATTGGTTGGGGTAGTTTGTGTCTCACTCTCTCCTTCCTCCACCATGTAGTGCGCTACATGACCTTTAATTGAAACGTTAGTTAACGTCGATGTTCTAGATGATCAAAGTTATAAACGTCAATGGTCTACATAATGATAAATAAAAGCAAATGTATATAAATATATACATACCAGACATATACTACAGGTGGGATCAGTAGGATCAGATGAATGTCCATGCGACTCGGCCTGGAACATCTCCTTCTTTATGACAGCTCTTATTGATTGTTCATCAGGCCCTGCATTTAGGAACCCTATTTCTTCATGCAGTGGTAGTGGAAAAATGACCTGTAAGAGAGATATAGAGAAAGAGAACAACTTATTCTTAGCCACAAATAAAATGATATATGCAACCCATTTTAATATAGCTAGGGTTTTCATTAATTGTTACAAACTTGTCTTTTAAAGTTTGATACAAGAAAAATAAGCTAATCAAAAGCAACATGAACAATGAAGGGGAAAATAAAATGAATTTATATTTACCTCAGACGTCTCGTTCACAATTACGAAATCCATGACATCAATATCATAATCATCTACACGATGTCAAGCTCCCTGTTATTGCCCTCATTAGCTTCCTCATCAAACTCAAAGTCATAGCCAAAGTCCATGTTATCCTGAACTTCGTTTACAGGAGGTGGCATGGAATTATAACAAATAGTACAAATTTCATCACGATAACATTTATGGGATCAACATGAAACTAATTCAAAAATCTAAACAACCAGTCAAGGATAAGACAACAGGAAAAACAAAAACATCATAGGTTTTGGTCACTTGTTAGGGGACTGACAATAAAACATGTCATTAGACAACATTAGCATGACTTCAATGCCTTCAAAAAGACTCCCACCTAGGTGGGGTACGGCATGTCATTACAAATCGAATAAACAAAACATGAGAAAATTGGCTTAAGCACGATAATGCTATTTTTAGCTAGGGCCAACTTACACTTGTGAAAAGTATTGATTAAGTATTTAAAAGAAAAAAAAAAACATGGGAAAATAAGCTGGAAGTAGTGAAAGTGACTATAAAGTAGCCTTTGGTCATACCTCTGATGAGGAATTGAGAGACAAGCTGGGGTCCATACCCATAAGCCGAAGCTCCTCTTGCGTCTGTACATATATGTCAAGGAAACACTTTAATGTACTTACATCCCAATCAAAATGTTACCGTGACATTAAAAAGATTTAGGAACTTAATCATCTTAATATAAAAAAAGGCCTCGATTGCATTATTATTCACCATCTTTATACAGAGAATGAGCTTGTTCTATTATAGGCAATCAAAGCCTTCTATTTTCCTATATATACACAATTACTGAAATGTGTAGGGATTTGAATCCAACATAATCTAATTATGTCAACAAACAACAATTGAAACAATGCGGTAAAAGTTGTACATGTTACAAGTTATGATTCAAAAGAGGAACATAACCTTTGCTTAAAAATGAAGTGCAACATTAAGTTCAACAATCAGAAACACATGTTTATAAAAGTACTTTACTACAGTGAGACCATATATATGAAATAGACAATAGTAATAATAATTGTAAGTGCGGACTAACCTCGTTTACCGATTCATGATTTACATTAGGCTGTTGAAAATATTGTCTTTGTGCAGGCTGCATACATATAGTAATCCAAACAAAATAAAATTTACACGCGGAGAAAATCACATCAGACCACATAATACAAACTGATTAGTGATACATACATGAAAAAATTATAAGAAAATATATTTTTCGTTGTATAGTTATAAATTATACAAAAGGTTTTATTTTTCATACCGTTGAAAAAAATGGTTGTTGAGGCATCTCATAGGCTTGTGGCCTAGTGACATTTGTTGAGCTCACTTCAAACACTATTTCTTCCGCTCTTGGTAAGTTATTAATATGATCCATCTGTATAAAAATTAACGTGTAAGATCAAGATTCTTAGTATATTATCAAATACATGAAGCAAAAATTCATCCAATAAAAACAAAAATTCATCCAATAAAAAACTAATGGATAATTCAATTGAGCTATATGATTTAACATTTGGGAACATTCCAATTTGTTCACAAAAATCGGGCTCCAAATTAATCACATTTTTGGAAGACATGTTTTCAAGGAAATGACTAGCTTGTTTAGGATTCCATTTGACATACATCATTCCCATTCCTAAATAGCTCAAACGATAACACTCAAATAGAGCATTCATGTTCCCCATTTATTGGCCTAAACTGCTTGCATTAGCATGTATCGTTCCATTGCATTCATAAGACAGGCCAAGGCCTCAATTGCTATTATCATTAGAATCTTTATTAATGTGATTGTAAGGCTCTGTTCTCTACATTTTATTTTTGTTGATATTTATAGTTGATTATTGATTTTTGTTAAAACTTTGTTGATTTTACTAATTTTTGTTGGTTCGATTTTCAATTGAGAGAGATTGTGCTGATTTTTGCTAACTTTATTGATTTTTGTTGATTTTACTGATTTTTGTTTTTTTGTTGATTTTCACTGATTTAAACTAATTTTTGCTAAAATTAACAGAAATCAACAAAAATAAGTTGAGAAAACAAAACCTTAAGTTCTGTTAATGTATAGTAATGCCTGCTAACCATTTCAAGCATGGCCAATATGAAGCACAAAGATTATCAATTGATTAATGTTTCTCATAATACTAGCTACTGGTTACTGACAATGAATGCTAGCCATATATATGCAACTCTCTATGATCAGTTTATTCAAATTGGTATCACATATAATTTTGTCAGGAAGGTGATGTGTGGTAATAACTATGGAGAAAATGGCATAAAAGTCATTATTAAATGGCATTCTACTGAGTTGGCATGTATATACTCAAGTGAAAGAGAAATAAAGAAATTTTGGTAACTTGACATGGTAAGAAATAAAGTGATTGATATTAAGAAGTAAATCTTTCTCAGATATAAATAATTATAAACATACTCAAGTAATAGAGCATAGAAATTTAAAACAAACTATAGATAGACCTAGTTTCTTATTGTACATTATAAAGCGTTAAATTGAAATATAATAACAAATAACTTCGAATATAGGACTATGGAGGTGAGAGTTGGTTGAACTCTGAAGCGTTTCTTGCGCTTTCCGCCATGGGAGCAGGGAAGAGGGGACGCCCCCCAAAAAATCCGAAACCATCTTCGACTTCGGCAGAAAATGGCGAATTTACTGAGGGTCTTATTGATGGTGTTGGCTCTGGATTGCAAGAAATCACTGGAACCCAGACTTCGCAACCTATTCGATTGAGGGATTTTCTTGGTGAGCTTACTAGGAGTGCGAAATCTCCATTGATGCAAGGTACATTTGAACTTGAGAAGTTAGGCTTTACTTCTGGTCCTGAATTGCCTTTTCCTAATTTTGAATCTGCTGCTTTAAACAATGGTGAATTGGGGAACAATCATATTAATGGCCACTCTAATGATATTCCTGTAATTGATACTACTGATCAGAGTAAGAATTTGAATGGAAGTAATCGTGTGGAACCTAATGAGGGGACTAAGGGGAATGCCAATTCTAGGAAGGGCAATTGGGACCGTGTTCTTGCTGGTAATAGAAGGCCTGGGCAGGGCATGAAGCTTGAATTTGTGCCCGAAATGGTTGATTCGGATGCTGTAGTCTTTGATGAGGATGATATTATTGATGAGGAAGTGTATTGGCAAACTGCTCTAGTGGGTTTTGTAGTGGGGGGTAACCCTAAACTGGCTACTTTAAGAGAATTTGTTGATAAATTCTGGGGTCATGTCTCTAAGCCTCAAGTCCTTCCTCATGCCATAGGCTGGGTATTCTTTCGATTTGGGACTATGGAGGATAGGGATACCATATTGAAGGGGGGACCCTGGACTGTAGGTAATAGAGCTTTGATGCTTAAACCTTGGAGTGCCTCAGTAAGGAAGTTGTTCACAAAGTTCATGTTTGGGTCACCTTCCCTGACCTTGATGTGCAATTCTGGTCCATGAAAGCTCTGAGCAAGTTGGCAAGCAAAATTGGAGTGCCTATGTTTGCAGATAAATGTACTACCACTAAAGAAAGAATATCCTATGCTAGATGCTTGATTGAAGTTGATGTTTCTGAGGAGATTGTGCATTCTATTCCCATATGTACTCCATTTGGGGTTCATTTAACACAAGCTGTCTACTATGAATGGGTCCCCTACTTCTGCACTCATTGCAAACACCTTGGACATCCCTCTGATGAATGTAGGAAAGTAAAGAAGGAATGGCATCTAAAGCAGCAGGACTTAGTTAAGAAAGTTCAGCAAGAAACAGTGGCAGAATCTCCTCAGCCTCAAGCAGAGGTGATGGAGGGAAAGTCTGTCACTCCTCTAGCAAAGGAAAATCAAGCCAGTGCAGATGGGTTCCAGTCTGTGCCAATGAAGCACTCTTGTAAACCTATGAATATTTTCTTGTCAGCTGGGCATGGAAATGATAAGATGGATGTCCAAACTGTTCAAGCGATGCAGTCCAGATTCAATGTTCTCTGGTCTGATGCTGTGGAGGAAGAGGAAGTGTGGGATGCATCATGGGTGGACCACCTATGTGATAATGGCTCTAAGGAACAACAAGGGGATGGGGGGAATAACCCTAACCCCCCATGAATATCTCATCTTGGAATATTAGGGGATTTAATCATCCCAATAAGCATAGGGAGGTGATAACCTTCCTTGCTACTCATCACATTGATATCTTTGGGTTGCTTGAGACTCATGTTAAAGAAAGTAGTATGGGAAATATTAAAAATAAACTGGGAAGACAATGGCAGATTGCTAACAACTACTCACACCATGATAATGGTAGAATTTGGGTTCTATGGAGATTAGATACGATGGATGTTTAGGTCTTGGATACTTCAGACCAAGCCATTCACTAGAAGATTCAGCATAGGCATGATTCTTTCTCTACCTACATATCTTTTATATATGCTCATAACTCAGCTGCTGCAAGAGTAAACCTATGGAGGAATCTTGAGGCTTGGAATCAGAATATTGATAGGCCTTAGATACTCTTAGGTGATTTTAATGTGACCCTTTATCATAATGAAAGATTACCCTCTGGCTCTACCCATGACCATGATATGCAGGAGTTCTATAATTGTGTATCTTCTTTGAATATCTCTGATGTGCAAGCCACTGGGATGTTCTTTACTTGGTCAAATAAGCATGAGGCTGCTACTAGAGTTTATAGCAAGCTAGACAGAATTATGGGTAACACTCAATGGCATCTGCAAGGTCCACACTATCGGGCTGAATTTCTAGCTTCAGGTGGTTCTGACCATTCCCCCTCCCTTCTTCATATTGAGCTCTCTGCTGCTCCCATGAGGAAGAACTTCAAATTTATGAACTGCTGGACACAAGACAAGGATTTTCTCTCAGTTGTAGAGAGGGTGTGGCAACAACATATCTCTGGCTGTACCATGTATCAAATAGTCAAGAAACTTCAGCTTCTTAAGAAAGAGTTCTAGATGATGCACCGTTCAGCCTATAGTCATATTGACAAAAGAGTCTAAGATTGCCATGGTAAGCTTCTTACTGCTCAAAATAATTTGCAATCTGACCCTTTGAATCCTCAACTAATTGAGCAGGAGAATAATCTCATGATGGAGTACAAGAGAATGAGGAAAGCTGAGCTTATTGCCTTGAGTCAGAGAGCAAAAATTAAGCATATTCAGCTGAATGATGAAAGTTCAAGATATTTTTATGCTATTGTTAAGAAGAAGCAAGCTGCAGCCAATATCTCTTCTATTATTGACAGACATGGTCTTCAACACCACACTCCTCAAGAAATCAATCGAGCTTTCATTGATTATTACCAATTCCTCCTGAATCAGAATAATCAGGTCCAAGCTATTGATGCTAACATGCTTCTAGAGGGTCCAAAGCTTCAGCCACAGCACATTACTCAGCTCATGCTACCTGTTACAGAGGAAGAGATTAAAAATGCAATGTTCTCAATACCTGAGGATAAATCACCGGGGCCTGATGGATATACTTCTTGTTTTTTTAAAACTGCTTGGAGGATTGTTGGGGGTGATATCTGCAAAGCAATCAAGGATTTCTTCACTAATGGCAAGATGCTCAAGCAGCTCAATTCCACTCTCATCTCTCTGATTCCAAAGATGGCCATTCCAGAATCTGTGACCCATTTCAGGCTTATTTCATGTTGTAATGTCTTATATAAGACAATTACAAAAATCTTAACTGAGAGAATCAGGAGGGTCATGGAGTACTTAATTGGACTCGAGCAAAATGCATTCATCAGTGGGAGGAATATTGCTACAAACATCCTCATGGCTCAAGAGCTTGTCAAGCACTATGACAGGAAGAATATATCCCCTAGAGCACTAATCAAAGTTGATATTCAAAAAGCGTACGATTCAGTAAATTGGCAATTCCTCAGAGATGCTCTGCTTCTATATGGATTTCCTCAACATCTGGTGGATCTGATCATGACCTATGTAGAAACAGCCTCTTTCTCCATCAATCCAAGGCTCTCCACATGGTTTGTTTCAGGGGAAGAGAGGATTGAGACAAGGTGACCCCATGTCCCCATGTTTATTTGTTCTGTGCATGGAGATTTTGTCTAGAATGGTGAGAAAAGCAGCCCTCTCTCAAGGTTTTAGCTACCATCCTACATGTTCTAGAATACACCTATCTCACTTGCTCTTCGCAGACGACCTGCTTATCTTTGGCAGAGGTGATTCTTCTTCAGTTGATACCATGCATGACTGCATCAATAATTTTGCTACAATATCAGGTCTCTTGCCTAACCCTCATAAGTCTTGTCTATACTTTGGAGGAGTGGATGATGCAACTAGAAATGCCATCATTGCAGCTACTGGCTACTCCATTGGGCAATTCCCCTTCAGGTACCTAGGTATCCCTCTCACCACTAAAAGACTTACTGATGCTTGCTATCAAGCCTTGATTGATAAAATCTCTAGCAGATTACACCATTGGGCTAACAAATTTCTCAGTTATGCTGGTAAAGCCCAATTGATTAATGCAGTTGTATTTGGTATGGAGAATTACTGGTGTAATGTGTTGGTTCTGCCTAACTCTGTGATAGACAAGATAGACAAATTGTGTTGAAGCTTCTTTTGGAGTAATAAGGGAAAAGGGATGGTGTTTATGAGCTGGAGTAAAGTTTGCAAACCCTATTGTGAGGGGGGTTTCAATATTAAGGAGTTCTATCTTGGAACAAGGCTGCTTAGGTCAGATGGCTAGCTACTCTTCTGCATCCTCAAACCTCCATTTGGGCTCAATGGATCCATGCATACTACCTGAGACACAGTGATCTTCATCAGGTTGCGGCTAAACCTAATGATTCTTGGGGATGGAAAAACTTGTTGAAGGTCAAGTATGAGCTGATGCATAGAATACAAGGGGCTGATACTCTCAATCAAGTGCTGCATCAGAGTTGTGGAGACAAGTTCAGTGTGAAGAGATTCTATGACATATTTAGAACACCTGCAAACACTCAGAGAGGAAACAAGGTGATTTGGGAGCCCCTTGCTATGCCTCGTCACAGATTCATCCTTCAGATGGCTGTTCATGATAACATGGGGACTGTAGATAATCTGGTTAAAAGAGGGTGGAGCCTCCCTAACAGATGCATTTTGTGTAAATCTGAAGCTGAAAGCAATAAACACCTCTTTTTTGAGTGCCCCTATACTCATAACACTTGGAAGAATGTTCTGAACTGGTTAGGGATCCATAGAAGAAGCTACAACCTTAAAGGGGAAATAAAGTGGTTCAGCAAATATGTTAGGAATAAGAAGATTGAGCAAAGACTCCAGAGAGAAGCCCTAGCCAGTACTGTCTATCATGTTTGGCAAGAGAGAAATAGAAGATTATTCAAAGAAACTTGTAGATCCCCTGATCAACTAGTACGCACTATTCAATACTGTTTGTATGTTAGATATTACAAGTATAGTAACTAGCATATTCCTAGAAACAACTTGTATAGATAGGAGTTATACAGTCTGATGTAATTCTCAGAATTTTGTACATCCGGTTTTACCGGATTTCAAAGGGTGCCACATTGGCATCCCTTTGGTGAATGGAATACAATTTACCATTTTCCAAAAAAAAACTTCGAATATAGTTTGCCAAATATGTCAATCATCGCCGCAACTACAAAATACCTAGTATTTAAAGTAATTTTCTCTCCATTTTAGCTTATACAAGAAGAAGATTACCTATATGTGTTGTAGTAAACTAACAATAAAAGAACTCATAGGTGGTAATAGAACTACACTTGAACATCAACAAGCCATTAGTCATGCATGTATGCATCAGAGGTCAAATATTATTTGGCAAGCATTAAAATTTTATCGACAAGGGATTCAAGTACCTTAGTTTGCAAACAATTAGATTGATTATTTGCTGAGTTTTTAAAGTCAAGTTGCCCTGCATTCAGTGGCAAAATAATAAGACAATAGTACTCAATGTTTGAAATGTGCATTACGTGCAAAAAAATGACAACAGTCTTTATCATAAGAACATTTCAATTCAAGGCAACATGAACCTGCTGAAACAGTTACCTCAATTTTGTAGTGTATCATAACCTTTCAACTAGTTAATAATAGTGATAATACCATGCATATATTGTTAGAAGCATATTTATTGTACATCACCACTCCAAATAGTAAAAACGAACATGTAAATAGTCTATACTATAACATTTATAAAATGACAAAACAAGATCTTTTGTTTTACAAGGGGAAGAAGCGATCATAAACCTCTTAAGGTCAGGACTCCTAATACTATAGCAATTGCTTTAAAGCACATGACATAAAGCTTCTACCATTTAGAAATAAGTTAGTAACTGCTAAAAAAAAACAAGTTAATAACTGCTGACATATAAATATGGACAAGATATTTAAAAAAAAAATGTGGTTATGTACCCTAAATAGAGTATCTTCAATATATTCAAAACATACATCTTGTTAATTTGAATGATAAGGATAGGAAATCAATGTTATGAGTCCAAAGAAGCAATTTATTGGTTTAATCAATACATGAAGTATCCATCAATATATATATGTTTCATGAGAATCCAAAAACTATTATCCATGAATCATTTGAATGTGGAAAATTCACAATCAATGCAAATAATCAAATTAAGAGTTTTGATGGTCACTAGCTTAAAGAAATCTTTCTGAAAGGGAAGAGAACTATACTCGATCAACTTACATACAATAAAATTTTAAAGTAAAACATAAACACAAATTGATCATAGATAATTAGATTTATATAGTTTTATATCCGATGATGATAAATACACTTAGTCATAATTAAATGCTAGCCAATCAAATAACGTATGAGACACTCTTGATTAGATGTATTATTCGAGTTAAATAGATCTCTTGCAAACTAAAGTAAACATGACATTCAAGGCCAAATTTTGCACACTTGTTGAATGAAATAATATGATCGATCAAACCATCATATCGCCCCTCTTTGAATCGGTTAAAGGGACTCACCAACTAATAAAACATAGGCAAAACATATATTTTCCATCATGGTGAAAGTGATTTGATATAAATAAAAGCAAACATGATACTCAAGACCAAATTTTCCACACTTCTTGAATAAACTATAATCAAACCATCATATACATCGACCTTTTTAACCGATTAAAGAGATTTAGAATACTTAAACAAGACAAACTTTTTTTTTTGTTGCAACTTGCAGTGAAAATGATTTAACATAAAACCAAAGAAAAAAAATTTCAAGGTCAATTTTCGCACAATTGTTGGATGAAATTTGATCAAAACACATATACATGCCCTCTTTCAAAATTGTATGAAGAGAAGGTATGAAGAGATCTAAAAAAATTAAAACAAATTTTTCCTTTGTGAAAAAGATTTGATAAGAAAACCCAGGCTAACATGACTGCAGAGACCAAATTTTGCAAGCTCAATAGAATTGACAGTCCAGAGAGGTCAAGATGTATGTAACCTTACTCCTCATATAGACTTTTTAAAAGAGAGCAAAAATCCAATCAAATCGAGTCAATCACCACACCATCACCACCAGACACAACTATAAAACTAGATCAAAAACATTAAAATAAAAGCAAAAAGTCAAAGAAAAGTCCAGAGATGTCGGTATGTATGCAACCTTACCCCATCACCACCAGGCGCAACTGCAAAACTAGATCAAAAACATTAAACTAAGAGCAAGCCAATCAAAATGAGTCGATCAGACACCCTAAAAGAAAAGCACAAGGTTTGAGATATCTACACATATATCAATAAGAAACCTAATGATGAATCACCCATATCGAAAACCCATACAAAATAATTTGTTAACACGAAACATACTTTATACTAGTAAGATAAATAACCATCAAAACATAAAAATCTGTCTGAAAACTCATATGAAAGCACAGGAGCATATCATGATATGAACAAATTAAACACAAAAACAATGATTATAACAATAGTTAAAAAAAATTAAAGGAAAAATTCC
>BSSO01005452.1:0-13121 GCA_030267885.1 Mesembryanthemum crystallinum | reverse complement strand
ATTTGATAGGTATTCGTTTATTTTACTTTGAACGTTTTTTGATATAACATTATTAAAAATTGAATGAAAATGAGTTAAATGAAGATATTTAATGTCCTATCATAAATATTTTAGATAAAAATAGTACATATGAATGTTGAAGTAGTTGGTAAAGAGTTAGTATCCAAACCTAAAGGTTTAGAGTTCGAATCTTCTTAGCTATAATATTTTTTTTTAAAAAATTGAGAAGATGAATGTGGTGCTTACATGGCAATGCATGTGACACGTCAGTATATGTGGCGGTACTAAGCGTTAATATGGCATGCTGACTTGTCGAGCTCTGGTTGAATCGTTGTGTTTTAAACTAATTATATAGATAGATTGGTGATTTGAGCTGTTTGTAATGGAATTATGTAGTATTTTTATTTATGAATTCAACCAATCTCATACTTTTTCATAAGTATAAGATGAAATCATAATTGTGATATTTCTTTCAAATTCAATTTTCAGCATAAGTAAGATGAAATCATAATTGTAATTTTTCTCTCAGTGAGTTAATAAGATCCCTACATTCCCATCAAAAAAAAAAAAAATGACAAAAAATTAATATAGTATATTTACAAAAGAAACCCATAAAAATCATGCAAACAGTCGTTGGTTGAAAACCAGAGCATAGTAGCATTGCAAAGCAAGGTTAGTTGGGGAAAGCTGAGAGAGTAGAGGAAGCTTCACTTCAAGGCAATGGGGACTCTACAACAAACTCTACACCACACCCATATTCTTACTACCATTAGGTGAGAGACTGAGCTTTATGTCCTACCTCTTCTTTCTTAAAAATAGAAAGCCTCCCCTCACCACACCACACCTTCATCTCATTCTGTCTCTCTCTCTTCTCCATCCCCCTCTCCCCCATGGAAGCAAGCGCCGGCCTTGTCGCCGGTTCTCATAACCGGAATGAACTTGTCGTCATCCACGGCCATGAAGAGGTAAACCACTACCATAACCACACATTTCCATGCATATGCACAAACTCATCATTTGGTAAAATATTATGGAATGTCCAAGTTTTTGTGTTTCCACTAAGGTCTAAGGGCCAGTCATTTCGTCTGTTTCTATATTGTATTTAGTCTAGTTCGGTTCTGCAACTTACTTTTTGTCTCATGTATTACTACTAATTTAGTTTTCATTCTAGTTTAGTTCAATTCATGTTTGTGCCATTTAGCTGAAATGAACGGAGCCTAAGTTGTGTATATTAGTTGTGATGCAATGTAATTGAGCTTGGTGTGCGGTTGTGTGTCGTCTTGCAGCCAAAGCCATTGAAGGATTTGAGCGGACAAGTGTGTGAGATATGTGGCGATGAAATCGGGCTGACTGTCGATGGAGACTTGTTCGTTGCTTGCAACGAGTGTGGTTTTCCGGTGTGCAGGCCTTGCTACGAGTATGAAAGAAGAGAAGGCAGCCAAAACTGTCCCCAGTGCAAGACTAGATACAAGAGGCTTAAAGGTATAAGAAAACAATCTTTTCCCCTTCACACAAAACACAATTATTCAACTTTTATATCTTCCTTGGTGCAAAATTTGGCCCAACAAAAGTTGGCAACACTACAAATTCAGCGTATAAAATTGCATAGATTTGCAATATTGTATACACCACATAAAGTCACCTATATTGCTAACTAAAGTCACCCATATTTTCTGAATACCCTTGTTAAGAGTCACCCATTTTCCTAAGAAAAAATCAATCATTTTCTCAAGGAAAGTCACAGTGGTGTATATTCTACACTTGGCGTATGCAAGACTTACCTCTAAATTCAGTCATGTAAATCTTGCATTAAAGAAGCAGCAGCTAAAATGTGTTCCGCATACAATGTTCTAAGCCACATAGATCTTGTATATGAGCATAGAGAAAGATAAAACACTTTAACTGGAATGATTCTAAATTTGATGTTTTGTGTTAATAATTAGGAAGCCCAAGGGTGGAGGGAGATGAAGATGAGGAGGACATCGATGACATTGAATATGAGTTCAATATCGACGATGAGCATAACAAAAACAACCAAGTTGCTGAGGCAATGCTTCATGGAAAAATGAGCTATGGAAGAGGCCCAGATGATGAAGAAAATTCCCAGTTCCCCCCTGTTATAGCTGGTCTTCGCTCTCGACATGTGAGTAGAACAAATTACAAGCTTCTATTCATAATTTCTCCTCTATTGTATGTGCTAAGCTAACCATATTTGGATGTGTACATGCAGGTGAGTGGAGAATTTCCCATATCTGGCCGTGGTGGAGATCAGACGCCTTCACTGCATAAGCGTGTACATCCGTACCCTACTTCTGAGCCTGGTATCTACTCAAAAACTCAATTAAAAAAAAAAAAAAGGAAAATAATTCCCTTCGATTCTTACTTTGCAAAAGCTCTAAATGATCAAGACAAATCTAGTACCATTAGTTTCATTCAGTAATACGCAAAAACATCTTGGTATCACTTTGGACATTTCTGTCTAGAATTCTCAGACAAATAAACAAAGAATATTATTGAAAAAGGATGACAAGAAGTCCAATACTACTAGTATCACCTCAGGATTGATTTGTATTCAAGTTTTCTGTGATGCAAAATGAAAGCCTTCTGTCAGATCTAAGACATAGCAGCTAGCACAGTTGTTCAGCAGAAGAAGAATGGTGCTTAAAGATTTCTTTACCAATACGTTTAACTGTCACTGGATACAGGAAGTGCTAGATGGGATGACAAGAAAGAGGGAGGATGGAAAGAACGTATGGATGATTGGAAGCAGCAGCAGGGTAATCTGGGGGCAGATCATGACTATGATGCTGACCCAGAAATGGCCATGTAATGAACTTTTATCACCTCATTAATTATTAAGTGAAAATAGTATTGAAATTGAATTCAATATAAAATGTACTTTCCAAGCCATAAACTTACATTTGGTGGTCTGTGTAAACTGATGCAGAATTGATGAAGCAAGGCAACCCCTCTCCAGGAAGGTACCGATTGCATCAAGCAAGATCAATCCTTACCGTATGCTGATCGTTCTTCGACTTTTTGTGTTGGCTGTGTTCCTTCGATATCGTATCCTGAACCCAGTGCATGATGCCGTAGGGCTATGGCTGACATCTGTGATCTGTGAGATATGGTTTGCCGTCTCATGGATCCTTGATCAGTTCCCCAAATGGTTCCCCATTGAACGAGAGACATACTTGGATCGCCTTTCTCTCAGGTAAAGTAGCTTCATGCATCTGCACCACACAGGACCAAAAATTAAGATTTTGGATTTCAGAAACATGATAAGCAAGGATAGAATTTCAAATAATATTATCAGCAAGCATGATTTCCAAGAAAGTGTATAATAGGGCCCTCAAGCATGCTAACAATATTATCTTACATCTATCAGAACATATTGCAACAACCAACAATTGGTTGGTGCGAGTGCTCTGACGCTCTCACCCCTTAAGCAAGGTTGAGGGTTTCGATTCTTGTGAACAGAGAACTGCTTGTTGCGAGCACTTTACCCCTTTGGGAGTTGACCTAGTACTAGTCCTGACCTAATGTGTTCAGGATGGACCTGTGGTTCAAACCTAAAACCAAAACAAGAAACAATATTGCAACAGAAACTGGGATCTTGTAAGACTCTGACTCCACATTTGTGGTGTAGGTATGAGAGAGAAGGCGAACCAAATATGCTGGCTCCTATAGATATCTTTGTCAGTACAGTGGATCCACTGAAGGAACCTCCTCTTGTTACAGGCAACACTATTCTGTCCATACTAGCTATGGACTATCCTGTTGACAAGGTCTCATGCTACATTTCCGATGATGGAGCTTCCCTGCTTACCTTCGAAGCACTCTCTGAAACTGCAGAATTTGCAAGAAAGTGGGTTCCTTTCTGCAAAAAATTTGCCATAGAACCCAGAGCCCCAGAGTTCTACTTCTCACAGAAAATGGATTATCTGAAGGACAAGGTCCAACCCACATTTGTCAAGGAGCGCCGATCTATGAAGGTCTGGTTACATGCCTTTTGGCTTCATACGAGCCTGCATACCTTTGAAGTATAACTTTTAAACTAAACATTTTGGTATTTTTACTTTGCAGAGAGAATATGAAGAATTTAAGGTTCGGGTAAATGCACTGGTCGCAAAAGCTTCAAAAGTCCCTGCAGAAGGTTGGATCATGCAAGACGGAACACCATGGCCTGGTAACAATACAAAAGATCACCCTGGTATGATTCAGGTATTTCTGGGCCACAGCGGAGGACATGATATTGAAGGAAATGAACTTCCTCGCTTGGTTTATGTCTCTCGTGAGAAGAGGCCTGGGTTCCAGCATCATAAGAAAGCCGGTGCAATGAATGCTCTGGTAAGGATGAACACCTATCGTATGAGACATTATCGATAGAAATGAGTGAAAGAATCAAAAGAAAGAAATGAAATAAAAGCCACGAGAAAACCCTTCACTTCATAAGTTAGAAACCCTGGTTCATGTGTAGATTTCCTGAATGAAAGCATGACCACCACTAGGATAATTTCACATTTTAATGGAACATTCATGTGCTTTTAAATTTGCAGGTACGAGTCTCTGCAGTTCTAACAAATGCACCTTTCATGTTAAATTTGGATTGTGACCACTACTTAAACAACAGCAAGGCTGCTCGAGAAGCAATGTGTTTCCTGATGGATCCGCAGACAGGAAAGAAAGTTTGCTATGTCCAATTTCCTCAAAGATTCGATGGCATAGACAGGAATGATAGATATGCCAACAGAAATACAGTGTTCTTTGATGTAAGTTTCCATCAAAGACAGATTGTTTTCAGAACTAAAATGATATCTCTTACACTATCTATACTAATGGCTGGTTGCCCACATGTCAGATTAACATGAAAGGCCTAGATGGAATTCAAGGTCCTGTCTATGTGGGAACAGGATGTGTCTTCAGAAGGCAAGCACTATATGGCTATGAACCACCTAAGCGACCAAAGCGCCCAAAGATGGTAAGCTGTGACTGCTGCCCATGCTTTGGACGCCGTAAGAAGAACCAAAAGCACTCTAAACTTGGTGCAGATGGGGATGCTAATGCAAACTTTCAAGGTTCCAAGCACACTTTATCTCTCTAGCCACTTGACAACTGTTTTGGTCACTGGTTTAACTTTTCACAGAATTCTCACAAATGATGTTTATTGTGTCATCATCAGGTCATGAGGATGATCAGGAGCTGTTGAAGTCCCAGATGAATTTTGAAAAGAAATTTGGACAGTCAGCAATTTTTGTGACTTCCACGCTGATGGTAGATGGAGGTGTTCCCCCCTCGTCAAGCCCAGCAGCCTTGCTCAAGGAAGCCATTCATGTCATTAGCTGTGGCTATGAGGACAAAACGGAATGGGGTACCGAGGTAAAGGGTTAAGAACCATAAATCTTCAACTAATAACATTCCCTATCATAGTGAATCCATCAAATAGATTTCTTTACCAGTCATACACCTTTGATCCATAAAACCAAATGACTATCCCAAATTGTAGCATGACATGCTCACAGTGGTACTGTAAACCATAATATCCGAGTAGAAGATTCCTAATTCTTAAATGTACCCTTTTTGAATGTGCAGTTGGGTTGGATTTATGGCTCAATTACAGAGGATATCCTAACAGGATTCAAGATGCACTGCCGCGGTTGGAGATCTATATATTGCATGCCAAAGAGGCCTGCATTTAAAGGTTCTGCTCCCATTAACCTCTCAGATCGGCTTAACCAGGTGCTTCGGTGGGCCCTTGGTTCTGTTGAAATTTTCTTTAGCCGTCACAGCCCTTTGATTTATGGGTACAAAGGAGGAAATTTGAAGTTTCTAGAGCGGTTTTCATACATCAACACTACTGTCTATCCCTTCACCTCTTTACCGCTGCTTGCATATTGTATACTTCCTGCCATCTGCTTGCTCACTGGAAAATTCATCATGCCAACGGTAATAACTTCTCCATCTACAATAACTACTAACAAAATACTCGACTGTTAAAATTTAAGAGAACGTTCTCCAATATCGTTCACTTACTGACATACTACGCAGAAGAAAAAGAAACTAACTACTTCATAGGCAACACAGAATAGAATACTACCAGGTCTTCTCCCAAATGTTCATGAATGTATCACTTCAACTAATCTTATGTAATGATTACGGTTGATGCAGATCAGCACTTTTGCAAGTCTCTTCTACCTTGCACTCTTCCTGTCGATCTTTGCGACTGGTATCCTTGAGCTCAAGTGGAGTGGAGTTAGCATAGAAGAGTGGTGGAGAAACGAGCAATTTTGGGTCATTGGTGGAGTGTCAGCACACCTCTTTGCTGTCATACAGGGGCTTCTCAAAATTTTAGCTGGCATAGACACCAACTTTACAGTCACATCTAAGACAGTGGATGATGAGGATGAGTTCTCTGAGCTATATACCTTTAAGTGGACAACACTCCTTATCCCCCCAACTACCATCTTAATCATCAACATAGTAGGTGTTGTTGCAGGAATTTCCGATGCCATAAATAATGGCTCCGACGCATGGGGACCTCTTTTTGGAAAGCTCTTCTTTGCCTTCTGGGTGATTGTCCATCTTTATCCATTCCTAAAAGGTCTAATGGGGAGGCAGAACAGGACCCCAACCATTGTTATCATATGGTCGGTGCTTTTGGCTTCTATATTCTCCTTACTTTGGGTAAGAATTGACCCTTTTGTGACAAAAGCAAAGGGTCCTGATACCAAGAAATGTGGAATCAATTGCTGAAGATGTAGTTTCTCTAGAAAGTGCAGCATGAAAGCAGTGGCATCGATGTATGAGTTGCACATTGTAGCACCTAAACTTTTTGTAACAAAAATGGAGTGTAAAATTTTGTAACAAATTAAGAAAAAAACCCCTACTTCAGATGCTATTGATAGTGGTTGATATCTGATATATAGCAGCACCAAATGCATCATAAATTCTAAAATAGCAGATTTGTACTGTGTAGTCATTCCATGGATCACTTTACTAGTACAAGAACAGAGAAAACACCAAAAACGTTCCAACACCACCATCCAGCATAAATCCAGCCATAGGCAGGGTTTGGCTAGGCCAATATGTATGTAGCCATACCTCTAACACGTCGAGACAAGTAGGAAAGAAACAGAAACAGCAGATAGAGAGAAAAAGATTACGAATGAACCAAAACAAGATGAAATTGCAGAAATATATGCAAGTTATTTCATGATACTTAGCAAAAGAAAAAACCTCTGATGAGTGGATGAGAGACACAGTAATCAATTTGCTAACATGCACAACAGTAACAACACATTTTGGATTCATACCTCCCAACCGCCTGTGAGGAACAGTAGTTGTCTTCAAACCAACAAGCGAGGCAATATGGCCCTGTAATTTGAACAGGCAAAGCACAAAGAATTCCACGTCCTCACAAGCTGACAAGAGAAGAAGAAAGTAAGAGAAAAGGTGCAATATGACATGGTACTGCTAGATGTTCTCAAAAGGTAGTCGACATAAACATAAAAAGGTAAGGACAAAAAAGGTATTATATACCAAACGATAGTGAAAACAAAGCAGGAGCATTTACAACGGACCACAAAAGAGACATGGCTTTGAAACAATCCTCCTGAAATTGTAGAAGCCTAAGAAAGTCTTCGAGGAAAGTCTTCGAGGAAACGTGTATGTCGAACTTCTCAGAACATAGGACAGCACTATTGATGTTAGAACTCATGCTTAGAAATATGGTATCTCTGTGGCTCTGTCCATACCAATTAAGACACCAAAAAAGCTATATACATATTCTCTATCAGAATAAATGTAACATTACACATTCTCTTTGAAGCAGACAAGAGAGAGGGGGTGGTCTGGAAGGTAAGATTATGAGGAATCACCTTCAGCTTTATTGAACTTCAGCTGTATGATAGAATGGTCCAATACAGAAGAGATGAGGGAGGGGGAGGTAAGACATGTACAGGAAACAAGGTGCACAGTGGATCAAGCAGTATAAAATAAGTATTCAAAAACATACTTGCAAATTATGATTAAGAAAAAAAAAATCCTCGTACTATTAAGACTTGTAATAAAAAGAGAGGTAAAAAGAACACGTGAAATTCAAGTTGCTAGCAGTATTGGAAGTGGGATACATTGACCAGAAGCACCATAGAATAATCCATAATGATATTATTATAACAAGAAACAAGTCTTCATCAAGTTATGCTATATGCTGCTGGTCTACCAAACAAGGAAAACATCGACATTTAATAAGCGTAATGTCAAAACATTTCCCTAGTAAATCATGAACAAGATGGATAAGGAAATAAATCCGTACAACGCAGAGTCATTATTTTTTCCAATAAGTTAAATGGACTGTTTCTATAAAGTACAAGATGATTATGCAGTAAGTGATGATACAGCAATATCTTCTTGCTGTCATAAACTAAAAGTGTTTCACTTGTTGTAGAGTTTGCAACATACCTCATTCTGCATAGAGACATCAGTTTTACCAATAGTCTCCGCAAGAACACATGCCATCTTGAAAATGGTGGAATCTGTTAGCATCTCTAACAACAATAAGTCTCTGGGTAATCTTGGAGATGAATTTTGTTGCATTGTGACAGTCTAAACAAACCCTGAGGTTCTTGAAGATCCTAATTTCAGTCCCTGGCTCAGTAGAAATGAGCCCAAAAGCTATAGCCAACTTCTCACTATGAACATTTACCATGAGCTCCTTCTCTTCCTCCTCAACATCATGCAAAGCTGTCTCAGTTTCAGCCTGATACCCAGCCTCCCTCATTCTTGCCATTAAGCTTTCCAGCTTTGCATATATTGCAGTTGTTTGTGGGTGGGACCGATCACCACATGTAAAGACATAAGGGGTTTCACCCAACTCTATCAGAGTGCACCCAGGTGCCTTTGCCAGCCTCCTGTTCTTAGCCACTTGTCTTATGGAAGCAGCCTCCCGAAAATTGCGATCAGCTGAATAAATGTTGGAGAGCAGTACATAATATCCCACATTTTCAGGGTCTAACTCAAGCAATTTGTCAGAAGCTAGGCGTGCGATGTTTGTATCCTTGTGAATCATACATGCACCAAGTAGTGCTCCCCATTCAACAGGACCAGGTTTAACCGGCATATTCTCAATGAAGTTCAAAGCCTTCTCTAGTTGTCCTGCTCGACCAAAGATATCTACCATGCAGGCATAATGCTCAGCTACAGGCTCATAACCATGATCATGAACCATTGAATGAAAAATCTTATTTCCTTCATTGACTAAGCCAGCATGACTACAAGCATACAAAATACAGAGGTAAGTAACCCCACTGGGAGGAATTCCCAAATCCACCATCTTATTAAAAAGATCTAGTGCCTCATGTCCATCCCCATGAAGGCCATAACCAGAAATCATTGCATTCCAGGACACGACATTTTTGTCTGGCATTGCATCAAATAATTGTCGAGCCTTTGATATACTCCCACACTTTGCATACATGTCTATCAAAGCAGTTGACACGTATACATTTGATTCCAACTTCTCTTTGTTGATCAATTCATGAACCCAATTTCCTAAACTAATTGCTCCAAGTTGTGCACATGCTGACAGGATACTAGTAACTGTAACAGGATTTGGACGCACATGGGATGTTTGCATTTCCTGAAAGAGTAAAACGGCCTTTTCTGTCAACCCATTTTGCGTATATCCAGATATCATGGCATTCCAAGATGCCAAGCTTTTCTCTGGTGACTCGTCGAATAGCTGCCTTGCCCTATCAATTTCATTTAGCCTACAATAGACAGTAATTATTGCAGTTGAAACAGAAGGTTTTTCTATCACCCCAGTTTTCACGCAGAAACAATGCATGGATGAACACAAACTTTGGTGACCGAAAGGAGAACCAACCGGAATCAGTCCCACAACTGTGCTGGAATTTACCTTCTGCTCAAAAAGTAATTCTTTAAAGAGCCTCACTGAAGACTCAGTATCACCATTTGATGTATACCCTGAAATTACTGCATTATAACATATCAAATCCGGATTGTCCATCTGATCAAACAGCCATCTGGCAGTGGACATTTCCCCACATTTTGAATAAAAAGAAATCAAACCAGTACGAACATAAATATGAGAATCAAACCCTGCTTTCAAAACTAAGCACTGAATTCCCTTCCCCACTTTCAAATCCTGCAACTCCGCAACCGCAGGAAGTATCACAGACAAAGTGGATGAATCAAATTGAATGCTACTTCTAACCATATCCCGAAAAACCTGAATCGAATCTACATAACAGCAATTCTTCACTAATCCAGACACCATAGTATTCCACAAAACTGTATCTCTCTGAGGCATTTTATCAAACACCTTATACGCATACCCAACTTTCGAAAACCTAAGATACATATCAACAACAGCTGACCCAATAAACAAATCAGCCCCAAACCCATCAATGATGGAGTGGGCATGAAGCAGCATTCCAACCCTTTCGTGCCCCAGTGACCCAGAAGCCGAGATAGCGAAAGCGTAAGTATAATTACTAGGCTCAAGAGCTGTGTTTTGACGCAACCGGGAATAGACTGAGATAGACGAGGAGGGCGAATTGTTGCGAGAAAACCCACGAATGAGGACATTATGGAGGAAAAGATCAGGACTTGGCGTTGTGAATACGACAAGATTAGCATGATTTGTAGCTCCAATGTCACAGAGCTTCTGTGTGAGCTTTGTGACCGTTAAATTGTCCCAATTTAGACCGTTGCGAAAGATTTGGGCTTGGATTTGTTTAAGGTTTGAGAATGTTGTTGAATTGGAGATGAGGCTGATGAGGAAATTTTTTTCGCATGTTGCTGATGCTAGAGTTCTGTGCAACATTTGGTTGAATGAATGAGAGGGAAGAGTGAAGAGGGAGAATTTGGTTCTTGCTACTTGCTAGGATGTTCAAATAGGAATGAGAAGAAGGCGGGAAATTCGTCCTTAAATTTTTTTTACGGAAATTTCCGGGGTACCCCTATACTTTGATGAAATGCATGTGGTATCCAAAGTTTTGGAAATGTGCCTGGAGTACCCCTGAACTTTCAACAAAGTGATCAGCGTACCCACTAAGCCACAAAATGACTATAATGCCCTTGCAATACTTTTTTGTGTAATAACTATGTTTGACTTTTAATTTCTTTCACTATTTTATAATATTATATGATAAAAAAATCAAAAAAATAGAAACATTAAAAAATTACAAAAATTAAATTAAATTTTGAAATTAAAAGAAACATTAAAAATTAAAAAATTTAAATTTTGTGTTTTAATTACAATCTATACATTAAGTTCAAAAGGAGAAAATTGTAAGAAAATGTGAATTTTTAAAATAAATTTTAGAAAATTTATTTAATTTTTATTTTTTAAATTAATTTTTCTAAAATCTATTTATTTATTTTTATTTATTTTTTAAAATTTATTTTTTGAAAAAAAAATAATAGAGTTGGGGTATAAATTTTCATACTTTATTTTATATATTTTTCGTATATTAATAAATGAGAGAAATATAAAAGTCAAACATAGTCATTACACAAAAAAAAATGCATTATAAGGGTATTATAGTCATTTTATTACTTAGTGGGTATACGCTGATTACTTTGTTGAAAGTTCAAGGGTACCCCAGGCACATTTCTAAAACTTTGGGTACCGCAGGCATTTCATCAATATACAGGGGTACCCCAGGAAATTTCCGTTTTTTTTTTCTTCTCATTTATAAAGGCAAGGTAAATAACAAAATTTATCCAACTTTTTCTAAGAGTCATTCCACGATAGAAAAATGAGTAATATTATGGAGTATATGTAGATAATTAGAGGTACACTATACTTTGACCAAGATTATTTTGTCATCAATCTAATCGATAACCAAGATTATTTTGTTATCATCTAATTGACAGCACCGATGTTTTCTCTGAAAATAATATTATGGAGTAATGTTTAGTGTCATCAATCAACATGCATATATTCTATAGTGTTTCAATATCTTTTTTGGAGGCAACTATGAATGATGGTTGCGTTATCTCCATAAAAGTAGATAGGTTTGTGTCCCATTTCAAATGATGTTACGATTTAAGAACATTACGCATAGGACTGGCTATGGTCTATGAGCCGAACCAAGCCGAACATCAAGTAAGCTCAGCTTGGCTTGACTAAATTACTCGACCTCGAATTTGACTCGAACTCTAAAATTGGGCTTGAGTTTGGCTCAAATACTAATTATAAAGTTAGAGTTCATTTGAACATATAATTTTACCTAAATCATCCATATCATATTGGCCAAAAACAACATTTATGGAATACTCCAACTTACTAAACATTATGTAACTTATGTTTGGAAATAACAATGACATAATGTTATCTTACGGTTTGTTTAGATTTATGAGCTGATGAGCCAAGTCTTGTAGAACTCGAGCTCAGCTTGCATGTTTAAAGTTTGAGCCACGAGTTCGAGTCTAATTCAACTCGTTTGGTAACCGAACCTGATCCAAGCTATTATCGAACCGAACATGATCCGAGCTGTTGTCGAACTGATTCCAAACTGTTCGCAAGTAGCTTGGCTTGTAGCCAACCCTAATTACGCATAGTCGTTGAATATGGTAGCAGGATGAAAGCAAATACAAGGGAGTAAAGAGGATTCTTTCACCATTCCTCCCACATAATTGAGAGTTCCAAATATTGCATTTGTTTAAATAGAAAATATCATATCAGGCGGCCTGATATATCAGGCAGGCGAAAGTACTGGTAGCATATAAAATGGTACTAGTGACCCGAAATTTAGTACTGACGATCTATAAACTAGTTATCACTTATTTCTCACCTTGCGCCACTCCAAAACTAATTTTTTACTTACACAGTACCATTTTTTATTTGTCCAATACTCACCTGATATATCAGGCGACCTAATAAGAGAATAACTATTGTTTTATTGTTTTAAATGATGGCATTAGAGTTGACAATAATAAATAGATCCATTAGTAATCCTAATGAATGAGAAGTGTTGAGTTCTTAATAGAGACTTGACTCTTGTTGTGTTAACGTGCCTTATAAAATGCAATACAATAAAAGTACTAGTCCTATAATTGAACCTTTAATTCAGAAAAACGACTAACATTTCATT